>MU399627.1:0-91204 GCA_022578875.1 Hypoxylon crocopeplum | reverse complement strand
CAATTGAGCTATTGGTGGTGGATTGAAATCAAAGGATATTTTTGGTATGCATTGGTTTGGGTGGGGTGCACACAGACTTTTGGAACTACATTGTAAGTATATTGAGGATTGTAAGGATCCGTACAATAAAGGGGCGGTTGTGTACCTAGGTGAGTACAGGGATTACTATTCCATGTCACATGCCAACTAGATGTGCCTCAATGGTCCTATCAAACCTTCTGCTCACTTACTGCTAATATGACTTTGTCTTTTCAATGAAATTAATGCCGATGAGCGGACGCTTGACTTATGTGACCTATGAGGCGGGAACAAAGGTAGGGTTAACGTCTGAAGATAGATAAAACGCTAAGCCCTTTAGCGCTTTACTTCGATTATGTACCTAGGAATGGGTATCTGGATACACCTTCTATCTGTCAGATTCAAGGGTCAATTGAATTAGGTCTGAATCTTCTGATTAGGAAGCGTGTAATCTCTGTATTGTTGTTGTGTGTAAAATCCCTGATTTACGAGCCCACTTGGTGAGGGTCTATTCATTCCCAGCCACCGGCTAATCCTCGGATCTAACACACCCCCTCAGGTTTGCAGCTATTCGCACTAAAAGCCTGAATCTAGATACTATTGATACAAAGCCAAGGTATCCATGCTTAATACACTCTCTCGGGCCTCAATCAGGTCCTTCTGGTCTTCTTCCTTCCTAATTAGGTGTTGAATATTCACAATACCTAGCTGGTCTAACAGGCTTGGCCATTTCTGAGCTGGCAGTGCCTTGGTCAGTCCGTCTGCCTTTATCTCTACCGATGGCGTATATTCAACTATGATCGAGCCATTCTCGACTTCCTGACGGAGCCAGTGGTTATGGATGTCCACATGCCTTAGCTTAATCTTAAATTGAGCAATTTCTGCGGTTACCAGCTTGATGGTCTGCGTATTATCGCATTCCACCTTGATCTTCTTATGGTCGAGCTCGATTCCTAGTTCCTTAATTAATCGTTTAATATATATTATCTCTTTTATAGCTTATGTTAATGCTAATAATTCAGCTTCTATAATAAACGTAGTAACGGTATTTTGTTTATTTGTTTTTTAGCCGATTAATTTATCGAATAAAGTTATAATATAAACTTATAAACTTTTACGGTTTATTATATTATCGATAAAAGAAATATCGTTAACTATTATTAAATCGTTTCTATTTTTTATTTATAAGATATATTATTTTATTTTATATAAATATTATATAATTCGATTCGTTATTTTCTAATAAATATCGTTTAAATTCGTAAAAAATCGAGCTAATTACAAAATTACGAACGATATATCGGGTTTAATAAATATAGCTATAAATAATATCGAGTCGATTTTACATTAATATCGATAAATTTCTTATCTTATAACGTGGTTTTTTTATAAAAATAATTCTTACGAAATTATAAATATATTTGATAATTTATTAAGTAAAATAATTAACTTAATTATTTTTTTAATATATAAGGTTTAAAATAGCTAAATTTTCTTTTAAAATCGATTACGAATAATTTCGGTTTTTAAAAATCATTAAATTTCGTTTCTTTTAATTATTTAATATCTTTTTTTTAGTTATAAAATTACTTTAATTATTACTATTTTATTACTTTTTCGATACGTTATAATTATATTATTTACATAAAAAAATATTAATATTTCCTTTTTAATATAATAATATAACTTATATAATATATTTCTAAAGTTTAATTTTAATAAAGTTTTTAAAAATTCTTTTTATTAAAATAATAACGAGATTCTTAACTTATAAAAGGCCTTATATAATTATAATATTATACCTTTTTTCCGGTATTTTAATGGTATATATATAAAGATTTTATTTATTATAACGACGTATACGAAAGTATTTATTATATTATATTATATTATTTCGAAATTAAAGTAAACAATTATTATTAATAATGTTTTAAATAATTTACTAATAAAAATAACGATATACGTTTCGTTTAATTATAACTTTCTTTATTAGTTTCTTTATATAACGAGTTTAGTTTTATATTTTAAAAAGCGTTTATATTTATTAAATTTATAAACGTATATTTATATATAATTTAAAATTTAATACTTTTTTACGATTAAATTTATTCTTTTAATCTTTAATTAAAACTTTATTTAAATATAGCTTTTAAGGTGATCTTTTTTTATTTATTCGAAAAGATATTTTATTAAATAGTTTATAAGCTTTTTACGTTAACGAGATACCTTTTCGATAAATTTCCAATATAACTTTTATCTTTTTCGTAATGCTTTTTTTACGTTAATTTAATCTAAAATCTTTGGTTTTACCTTTTATATAAAAGAGGTTTTAAAACTTATTAAAAATATAACTTTTTACGATTTAAGTTTATAAAGTTTTAAGTTTTAAAATAAATTTAATATAAAGTTTATATTTCCGTTTTAGATTATATAATATAATAAAGTAAATAATAGATTTAGTAATAATATAAATAATAATTTAAACTTAGTTATAATATATAAGTATTTTATTCCGATATTAACGTTTAATTCTTTTTTATTTATTACGTTTATTATTCCTAAAATAAATAATATATTATTGATTTTTTTTATCTTTTCAAATTTTTTATTTGGGATATAATTTTCGAAATTTAATAAGGTATATTTCTCGATTAAAGCCGTTATTTTTTCTATATTAATAATCTTTAAATCGTTTCGGAAAATATTTAGATTTCCGTTAAATATCTCGTTTTTATTAAAAATAATATCTTTTATATTAATTACTTTATTTAAATAAGATATCTATATATAATATATATTCGAAAATCGATAACCGATTAAATATCCGATTTAAGCTTTTAAACTTAATTTATATAATTTATTTAAACGGAACTTTCGATTTTTCGTTATAATATATACTTTATATTTATACGTTCGTAAATGCGTTTAGTTTAGTTTCTTATCTTTTAATATAAAAGATTTTTATTTTCGTTCGATTGTTTTAAAAAATACGTTAAATAGAATTTTCCAGTTATTTTTAACTTTTAATATACGATTATATAAGTAAATAATAGCTTTAAATATTTCTAATTATAAATGCGTCGATAATTTTACTCCGGTTTATATCGTACGCGTTTTCGTTTTTATTATACCTTTTAAACGTTCGGTTTCGCCATTTTAAACTTATATATTTAGTATTAAAAGCTCGATTTTAATTCCGCGTACTTTTAAGCTTTTTCCAATAATTAATTTATTAATAATTATTTCGTTATTAGTTTTTATTACTTTTATAATAATCTTATATTAGCGTTTTAGTTATTTTAAGTAATTATTTATTATATTAAGGATTATTTTTATTTTACGATTTTTAAATGTATAATCCTAAGTTGTTTTTAACGTTCGATACGTAAAAATAAAATATAAGTTTTTTTCGGTAAATGTTTTTTTATAATTATGGAAATTAAAGATAATTCGTTTTTTTAATGTTTAATAATTTAGTTTAAAAATATATCGAATTTATTGTTTTGTTTTAGATATATTATAAGTTTTATATTCGATTTTTATTAGTTTTCAAATAATTACCCCTTAAAATAAACTTATAAAATATTTTAAAACCTAAAGTTTTAAATATTTTAGTTTATAATATTATATTTAAATATTTTTAATTAAGGGAATTTATTTAATTTATATATTATATTTATGTTTTTTTATAACGATATTAAATATATTCTTTTTTTTTATATATTAGTTCGATAAGTTATTATATATTACTTATATATATCTTTAATCTTATTTACGAAAGTATTATTTTTCTTTTATATATAAGTTAAGTTTATTTTATTATTTTATTAAAACCTTTTACGTTTTAGCTTTTATAACGAAACTAAAGTAATTAATAATAAAGGATAATAAGTTATATTTAATAACGATATTAACGTGTTTTCGATTAATATATTTATCGTTTCGTACGTTTAAATTAATAAGGTTCGATTTTTTAACTAAAGATAATTATTAAGTAACGCTTATTTTTAATTAATTAAACGATATACCTAATTCGTTATAATAATAATTAATCTATTATCTAAAATAATTAAATAAGTTAGAAAATATTCGTTTATTATTAAAATAGAAAATATAGTAAATATTTCTTTTATAAACCGATCGTATAATTATTTTTATAGCTTTTCGGATTTTTCTTTAAGTTAAAAAATCCTAGATTTTAACTTATTCCTTTTAAATAATTATATTTATACTTGAAATTTCGAGTTTTTTAAAACTTTCTTAACTTTAAAAGTTAATTAATTTCTTAATTCGAAACTATTATATATTTTCTTTAAGAAAACGTAATAACATTTTATAAATTAATAATGTTAGTTATATATCGAATAACCATTAATTAATGCGATATTTTAATTTTTTCTTTGTGATTTTCTTTTATTCGCGTTTTTATTTTTCGGTTAGTTAAGGAAAAGATCGATTAATTTTTCTTTATTAAAGTTTTTTCTATTATAAATAAATCCGAAAACTCTTTTAAATACCTTTTTTATCTTATATATTATTTTAATTATATAATTATAAAAGTTATTTACGAAGTTTTTATATTATAAAATATTATTAATAAATTATAATTCTTTAGTTATTTCGTAAATAATAATTTAGCTTTTATAAAATCTTTTTATTATATTTAAGAAATCCCTCGTTTATAAACTTAAATATTATGTTTTAGGTATTTTATAAAGTTTAGTTTTAGATATAACTATCTTTTAAGTTTATAATTATTAGCTCGCGTTTTTAAAATTCTTAAGAAATATTATTGCTTTTTTATATTCTTTTTTAATATTATTTCTTTTATTTATTTTAGCTTTATTATATCGAACGTTTAATTCTTAATATTATTTTTATATTGGTTTTTTAACGATATAATATATAATTTTATAATGGTTTATTATAATTTAATATATATAATTATTAAGTTCTTTTATCGCTATAATTTATTTTATATATAGCTTTTTGCGTCGATTATAATGGCTTATATTTATTTCGTAATTAGCTTTCCTATTTTTCGTTAGGTTTAAAATAAACTAATTTCCGCTTTTCTTTTTAATTTAAAGTAAATCTAATTCTTTTGGTTTTATTATAATGGATTTTATAGATTCGTTCGATTTTATAAAAGTGGCGATAATATTAGCTTTCTTATTATATCTTTTTAAAGTTATATCGAGAAACTTTAGTTCTTTAAATAATGGAATTTTATTAATTAAATAATTAAAAAACCCTAATAATTCGGCTTTTAACTTAAGTTTATTTTCCTAATTATATTAATCCTTTAAATTAATTAAAGTTTTAGAAAGGTTACTTTTTCTATTATTTAATTACGTAAACATTTTAAATAAGTAATTTTAATATTTCTTTTATATATAAATAACGTTAAAAAAACGGCGATAAGATTTTTAATTATTAAATTTAAGGGTTAATTAAATTAGATCTAAATTTTCTAATTAAAAAGCGTGTAATTTCTATATTATTATTATATATAAAATCCCTAATTTACGAATTTACTTAGTAAAAGTTTATTTATTCCTAACTACCGGTTAATCTTCGGATCTAACATTATTAATATTATTAATAAACATATATATATATCGTAATAGTAAAATATCAAATCATAAAACTATTTTAGAAAAGGTAAAATCGTTTTAATAAAAGTAAAGTTATTTTAAAAAATATAAAATCGTTTTATAATAAAATAAATCGTTTTAAACGAAATATTTTCATTTTTATAAAAGAACTATTTAATTTATAAAAATTATTTTATATATAAAATAGTTAAAATTAAATATTATTTAATAACGATAAATAATAAATAATAATAATAAATAATAACAAATATAAATATTTATAAAAGTATTTATAATTTTCGATATTTAAAACTTTTAACTTTTAATATTTAGAATTTTTAATATTTATATTTATATTTATATTTACGTTTATAATAATAACGATAATAATAATAATAATATTATTATTATTATATTTATTTTTGATATTTATATATTTAATATTTATAAAAATTAAGTTAATTTTATTTATTTAATTTAATTAATATAAATCCGAAATAATTAAAGTTAATTATTTATATATTTTTAAATTCGAATTTTTAATTATTTTTTAAATACGTATTTAATTAAATATATAACTTATTAACTTTTTTAATTTCGTTAAATTAATATTTAAATAACGTTAAATTAATTATATTAAATTAATTTTATTAAATTAATCGTTTTATCGTTAAATTAATTTTATTAAATTTATTAATTAATTATTTATATATTAAGTTCGAATTATCGATTAAATTAAGTAAAAGGTAAATATCGATAAATAAAATTATCGAAATAAAAATTAACTAATTCGTATTTATATATAATTAGTTTTTTCGTTTCGAAAAAACCGTAATTAATCTTTTTTATAAATAATTAATATCGTTAATAAATATTATAAAAACTACGAAATCTTTTATTATTTCGAAATATATAATTTTAATATAAATTATTTAATTATAATATTAAATTAAACTTTATTTATCGATATTAATCTTTTATATTAAATGAAATAATTAGAATAATTCTCGGAATATAAAATAATTCTATAATTTTATAAGTTTTCGTTACGATATATATATATAACGAAACTTTAATATTTAGTTATAATATATTTATATAATAATAATATTATTAGAAATACCTTATTCTATTAAATTTAAAGGTCAATTAAATTAAATTTGAATTTTCTAATTAAGAAATATATAATTTTTATATTATTATTATATATAAAATCCCTGATTTATAAGCCTATTTAATAAAGGTTTATTCATTCCTAATTATCGATTAATCCTCGGATTTAATATATCCTTTTAAATTTATAATTATTTATATTAAAAGTTTAAATCTAGATATTATTAATATAAAACTAAGGTATTTATATTTAATATATTTTCTTAGGCTTTAATTAGATCTTTTTAGTTTTTTTCCTTTTTAATTAGGTATTAAATATTTATAATATTTAATTGGTTTAATAAGCTTAATTATTTCTAAGTTAATAATATTTTAATTAATTCGTTTATTTTTATTTCTATCGATAACATATATTTAATTATAATTAAGTTATTTTTAACTTTTTAACGAAACTAATAATTATAAATATCTATATATTTTAATTTAATTTTAAATTAAATAATTTCTACGATTATTAGCTTAATGGTTTATATATTATCGTATTTTATCTTAATTTTCTTATAATTAAGCTCGATTCCTAATTTTTTAATTAATTATTTAATATATATTATCTTTTTTATAACTTATATTAATATTAATAATTTAATTTTTATAATAAATATAATAACGATATCTTATTTATTTATTTTTTAACTAATTAATTTATTAAATAAAATCATAATATAAGCTTATAAATTCTTATGGTTTATTATATTATCGATAAAGGAAATATCGTTAATTATTATTAAATCGTTTTTATTTCTTATTTATAAAATATATTATCTTATTTTATATAAATATTATATAATTCGATCCGTTATTTTTTAATAAATATTGTTTAAGTTCGTAAAGAATCGAATTAATTATAAAGTTACGAACGATATATCGGGTTTAATAAATATAATCGTAAATAATATTGAGCCGATTTTATATTAATATTAATAAATTTCTTATTTTATAACGTAGTCCTTTTATAAAAATAATTTTTACGAGGTTATAAGTATATTTAATAATTTATTAAATAAAGTGATTAACTTAATTATTTTCTTAATATATAAGGTTTAAAATAATTAAATCCTTTTTTAAAACCGGTTACGAATAATTTCGGTCTTTAAAAACCATTAGATTTTATCTTTTTTAATTATTTAATATCTTTTCTTTAATTACGAAATTATTTTAGTTATTATTATTTTATTATTCTTTCGATATATTATAATTATATTATTTATATAAAAAAATATTAATATTTCCTTTTTAATATAATAATATAATTTATATAATATATTTTTAAAATCTAATTCTAATAAAATCTTTAAAAATTCTTTTTATTAAAGTAATAGCGAGATTTTTAACCTATAAAAGGTCTTATATAATTATAATATTATACCTTTTTTCTAATATTTTAATAATATATGTATAAAGATCTTATTTATTACGGTAATATATACGAAGGTATTTATTATATTATATTATATTATTTCGAAATTAAAACGAATAACTATTACTAATAATATTTTAAATAATTTATTAATAAAAATAACGACATATATTTCGTTTAATTATAGCTTTTTTTATTAATTTTCTTATATAATAAGTTTAGTTTTACATTTTAAAAAACGTTTATATTTATTAAATTTATAAACGTATATTTATATATAATTTAGAATTTAATACCTTTTTATAATTAGGTTTATTCTTTTAATTTTTAATTAAGACTTTATTTAAATATAATTTTTAAAATGATTTTTCTTTATTTATTCGAAAAGATATCTTATTAAATAATTTATAAGCTTTTTACGTCGATAAAATACCTTTTCGATAAATTTCCGATATAATTTTTATCCTTTTCGTAATACTTTTTTTACGTTAGTTCGGTCTAAGATTTTTAATCTTACCTTTTATATAAAAGAGGTTTTAGAACCTGTTAGGAATATAACTTTTTACGGTTTAAATTCACGAAATCTTAGGTTTTGGAATAAATTTAATACGGGATTTATATTCCCGTTTTAGATTATATAATATAGTAAAACAAATAACGAATTTAATAATAATATAAATAATAACTTAAACTTAGCCGTAATATATAAATATTCTATTTTAATATTAACGTTTAATTTTTTTTCATTTATTACGTTTATTATTTTTAAGATAAATAATATATTATTAATTTCTTTTATCCTTTTAAATTCTTTATTTAAAATATAATCTTTGGAATTTAATAAAGTATATTTTTTAATTAAGGCTGTTATTTCTTTTATATTAATAATCTTTAGATCGTTTCGGAAAGTATTTAGATTTTCGTTAAATATTTCGTTTTTATTAAAAATAATATCTCTTATATTAATTATTTTATTTAGATAAGGTATTTATATATAATATATATTCGAAGATTAATAATCGATTAAATATCCGATTTAAGTTTTTAAACTTAATTTATTTAATTTATTTAAACGGAATTTTTAATTTTTCGTTATAATATATACTTTATATTTATACGTTTATAAATATATTTAATTTAATCTTTTATTTCTTAATATAAGAAATCCTTATTTCCGTTCGATTATTTTAAAAAATATATCGAATAAAATTTTCTAATTATTCTTAGCTTTTAATATACGATTATATAAGTAAATAATAGCTTTAAATATTTTTAGTTATAGATATATTAATAATTTTATTTCGATTTGTATCGTATATGTTTTCGTTTTTATTATATTTCCTAAATGTTTGGCTTTGCTATTTTAAGCTTATATATTTAATATTAAAAGTTCGATTTTAATTCTATATAATTTTAAACTTTTTCCGATAATTAATTTATTAATAATTATTTTATTATTGATTTTTATTACCTTTATAATAATCTTATATTAACGTTCTAACCATTTTAGATAATTATTTATTATATTAAAAACTATCTTTATTTTATAATTTTTAAATATATAATCCTAAGTTATTCTTAATATTTAACACGTAAAAATAAGATATAAGTTTTTTCCGATAAATACTTTTTTATAATTATAGAAATTAAAGATAATTCGTTCCTTTAATACTTAATAATTTAATTTAGGAACACGTCGAATTTATTACTTTATTTTAGATATATTATAAGCTTTATATTCGATTTTTATTAATTTTCAAATAATTATTTTCTGAAATAAGCTTATAAGATATTTTAAAGCTTAAAGTCCTAAATATCCTAATTTATAATATTATATCCAAATATTTTTAATTAAAGGAACTTATTTAATTTATATATTATACTTATATTTTCTTATAATAATATTAAATATATTCTTTTTTTTTTATATATTAACTCGATAAATTATTACGTATTACTTATATATATCTTTAATCCCACTTATAAAAATATTATTTTTCTTTCGTATATAAGTTAGATTTATTTTATTATCCTATTAAAACCCTTTATATTTTAGTTTTTATAATGAAATTAAAATAATTAATAATAAAAGATAATAGGTTATATTTAATAACGATATTAATATATTCTTAATTAATATATTTATCGTTTTATACGTTTAAATTAATAAGGTTTAATTTTTTAATTAAAAATAATTACTAAATAACTTTCGTTTTTAATTAATTAAACGATATATTTAATTCGTTATAATAATAATTAATTTATTATTTAAAATAATTAAATAAATTAAAAAATATTCGTTTATTATTAAAATAAAGAATATAATAGGCATTTTTCCTATAAGCCGATTATATAGTTATTTTTATAATTTTTTGGATTTTTCTTTAAATTAAAAAATCCTAAATTTTAACTTATTCCTTTTAAATAATCGTATTTATATCTAAAGTTTTAAATTTTTTAAAGCTTTTTTAACTTTAAAAATTAATTAATTTTTTAGTTCGAAACCGTTATATACCTTTTCTAAAAAAACGTAATAATATTTCATAAATTAATAACGTTAGTTATATATCGAATAATTATTAATTAACGCGGTATTTTAACCTTTTCCTTATGATTTTTTTTTGCTTATATTTTTATTTTTCGATCGATTAAAAAGAAAATCGATCGATTCTTTTTTATTAAGGTTTTTTCCATTATAAATAAATCCGAAAATTCCTTTAAATACCCTTTTTATTTTATATATTATCTTAATTATATAATTACGAAAATTATTTACGAGGTTTTTATATTATAAAATGTTATTAATAAATTATAATTCCTTAGTTATTTCGTAAATAATAATTTAACTTTTATAAAATCTTTTTATTATATTTAAAAAATCCTTTATTTATAAATTTAAATATTATATTTCGGATATTTTATAAAACTTAACCTTAAATATAATTATTTCCTAAATTTATAATTATTAGTTTACGTTTTTAAAATTTTTAAGAAATATTATTATTTTTTTATATTCTTTTTTAATATTATCTCTTTTATTTAATTTAATTTTATTATATCGAATATTTAATTCTTAATATTATTTTTATATTAATCTTTTAATGATATAATATATAATTTTATAATGATTTATTACGATTTAATATATATAATTATTAAGTTTTTTTATCGTTGTAATTTATTTCGTATATAACTTTTCGCGTCGATTATAATAATTTATATTTATTTTATAATTGGTTTTTTTATTTTTTATTAAATTTAAAATAAACTAATTTTCGTTTCTTTTTTTAATTTAAAATAAATTTAATTTTTCTAATTTTATTATAATAAATTCTATAAATTCGTTCGATTTTATAAAAACGGTAACGATATTAGCTTTTTTATTATATTTTTTTAAAGTTATATTAAAAAACTTTAATTCTTTAAATAATAAAGTTTTATCGATTAAATAATTAAAAAGCTTTAATAATTCGGCTTTTAATTTAAGTTCGTTTTTTTAACTATATTAATCTTTTAAATTAATTAAAGTTTTAAAAAAGTTATTTTTTCCGTTATTTAATTACGTAAATATCTTAAGTAAATAATTTTAATATTTTTTTTATATATAAATAACGTTAAAAAGATAACGATAAGATTTTTAATTATTAGATTTAAAAATTAATTAAATTAAGTTTAAATTTTCTAATTAAAAAACGTATAATTTTTATATTATTATTATATATAAAATCTCTAATTTATAAACTTACTTAATAAAGGTTTATTTATTCCTAATTACCGGCTAATCTTCGGATCTAACATATTTTAATTAATATTAATTTTTGATTAAATATTAATTTATTCAATTAAAGAAGAAATTATGTATACAAATAGCTATGGTTTCTAATGTAATTTATGTCCTTAGAGGAGATCACATAACATCTAACCATCTTGGCAGATTATGTAGTATGCCAGCTGTTACCAGCTGCAAACAACTGCTCTCAGTCAAGACAATCTAATCAGGTTATCTGACAATATCAGGGCCATTCCTTACTCAAACAGAAAGAGGAAAAATAGGAAGTCTAGTTCATTAATGCCAAACACCTGATTAAATAATTCTTTTATTGACTACCTCCTAGGTACTGTTATATCAACGCCATATTGTTGTGATCTTGCTGTAGTGTGTACAGGTGGGTTACGCGACTGCTGCGTATCACGTGATTTCCTATGAGAGAGAAACAATTAGCTTAGCCGTTTGTAAACAAAACCCAATCAATCAATCAGCCCGATAATACATCTTTGAATCAATCCGGAGTATGATGATGATGAGATCGTTTACGTCTAGGTACTTTAAGTACATAAAGTGTTCAATGACGCACAAGACGTCCGGAGTACCCAGAGGGCAGAGCCGGATCAATCCGGAGTAGATACCGCGTAATGCTTTGCGACCCTAACACTACCAATAGCATGTATTCATACATACAGAGTCTGGCTGGCCGAGTTGAGCGCCCGCTGCCTGCCTTCCACGGCCCAGTCGGACTGGCTCGGTATGTTACTGGAGGCGACGCCGTCGACGGAGTGGTTACCAGTGATATCCTCTTCCTTCCATCTAGTAGCTAGTCTCCGAGGATCTTGTTAAGATACATGATACCGTCTATGTTCGGCAGCTCTCATTCGTCCTGCGCGATCAGGTGCCGTTCATCTTGCCTGCACGGCGATGTCGCTGGTAGCTCACGATTTGTGAGCTGATGGATTTGTGGCGATCATACTCTGCCCCGTTTGCAGTCGCTTCTACCTCGGTCAGCCATGCCGCTGTATAAAAGAACGACCATACAACCAAGAAACTCGAGGCTCAGGGACAAGGAAAAGAGCACAAACAGTTTTCGGTAGAGCTTTTCGATAACGGGTACTTACCATCTCTTGAAAGGCATTTGAAATATAGTGTCGTCTTTTCCGACTTTGTAACGTCTCGACGTTCCACCATGGAGACTCAGGATTCGAACATCGCCAGGGGTGACGAGCTTATGCCCTTGCACTCATTGGGTTGGCTTTTGAGTTTCCCCAGGAGGCAGTTTCGGTAGAAAGCTTTTGGAAGATGCTCTACGAAGGGAGGTCTGCAAGTACAGAATTTCCCCCAGATCGACTGAATATAGATGCCTTCTACCACCCAGATGAAGACCGCCCAAGCACCATCCCGCTTCGAGGAGGTCACTTTGTTAAGGAGGACTTGGGCGCTTTCGATGCACCCTTCTTTTCCATCACGCCAGGGGAAGCGGCATGTATGGATCCCCAACACAGGCGAATGCTTGAGATACTGTAGCATATCACGCTCTTGAGGACGGTAGGTAACGTCAAATACAAAGTCTCTGCTTGGTCTATCCGACATTACTCTAGCCGGTATTCCTATCGAGAAGTATACTGGCTCAAATACGTCGGTATATACTGGATGCTTCACGAATGACTACCTCAGCATCCTACAGCAAGACTTTGATGCGGAACAAGGGCATACCGCTACGGGTATATCCCCATCTATGTTGGCGAATCGATTGAGCTGGTTCTTCAACTTGAAGGGTACTTCAATGAACGTGGACACGGCTTGCTCCAGCAGTTTGGTCGCGTTTCACCTCGCATGCCAGGATTTATGCGCCAGAAATTCTTCTATGGTAAATCTCCATAGGTAGGTACCTACCTAAGGTACTCAGCCCCTTATGGTAGGTAGTAGAGCTCACGAATATGCGTACTAGGCCCTCGTCTGAGGTGCGAATCTTATATACCACCCTAACTTTCTGAAGCTCTTGTCCAGCTTCAATATCTTGTCTCGCGATAGCCGTTATTGGACCTTCGATCAGCGTGCCAACGGTTATGCACGCGGCGAAGGTACCGCCGTTGTCGTGGTGAAACGGCTAGAAGATGCTTTGCGGGATGGCGATACGATCAGGGCCGTAATTCGCAATGCAGGCTCCAACCAAGATGGAAAGACCCCTGGGATTACGCAACCGAGTCAAGATGCACAAGTCGATCTGATTAGAAGGACCTATCTTCAAGCTCGCATCGATATAACGCCCACTAGATTCTTCGAAGCGCACGCCACAGGCACGCCAGTTGGCGATCCAATTGAAGGAAATGCCATTGGGAAAGTTTTCCGTGGGTATCGGAGTTCAGAGGACCCATTATACATCGGTGCTGTGAAAGCAAATATTGGCCACCTCGAGGGGTTGTAGTGGCCTTGCTGGGCTCATCAAGGCTATCTTGGTGTTAGAAAAGGGAGTGATACCGCCTATTGCCGGCCTCGAATCCCTTAACCTCCAGATAGACGCGAAACGATTGCATCTTCATGTGAGCCAGAAGGTACTAACGCACATTCCTGGGAGTTGCTAATCGTTGCAGTTCCCAACGGAGCCCGTCCCCTGGCCGCTGGCCGACATCCGCCCGGCTTGTGTAAGTTATCAGTGTAATTGCCCTTTTCAATGTAATAGCTAATCGAGCAGGTGAATTCCTTTGGCTTTGGTGGGACGAATGCGGTTGTAATCCTTGACGACGCGTACAACTATTTGAGGCTTAAAGGCCTCCGAGCCCCTCATCGAACACACCACATACCTTCCATCAACGGCTGTATATCAGGCCAGACCCATGATGAGCCTGAGGCACGAGCCAGCGTTGTTGATAGTAGTGTCTCCGACTATGAGAATGCTCTGAGAACTGGGGGTGTGGAGGGCGACTGTGTCACTACCATGCCAAAAGTATTAGTCTGGTCAGCCCCTGACCAGCAAGGCGCCCAGATGCTGTGCACGACCTATCGTCGCTATCTCGAAAATGAACCACCTGAATTAGACGACTTGGCGTATAGCTTGGTTGTCAGAAGAAGTCACTTTTCCTGGAAAAGCTTTGCGATCGTCAAACCAGAGACTCCAAACTCATTTAGAGATATCACCTACTCGGAACCAATGAGGGGGCCAACCAATGAACCACAAATCGCCTTCGTCTTCACTGGCCAAGGGGCGTACTATCTTGGCATGGGCCGTCAATTACTCTCTTTTCCAGTATTTCAAGGAATCATTGAGAATTGTGAAGAATACTTGCAACGATTGGGCTGTCTGTGGTCTCTACTATCATTGACGGTAATAGTCAATTGCCGCTGGACATGCCGGGATATAGGTAGCCAACCTCTCGCCACATGCCTGCAGATTGCTCTTGTCGATCTATTAAAGAGCTTTGGTATTGTACCCAAGCTTGTCTTGGGTCACTCTTCTGGAGAAATCGCAGCGGCCTATTCTTCAGGTACCTTGTCTAAGTTCTCGGCTGTGAAGGTAGCTTACCACCGCGGTCAGCTATCATCTAGCCTAGCTACCAAAACGGAAGAAAATCTTACCATGATGGCGGTCGGCATATCAAAGTAGAGTGTCGGACAATATCTTAACCGACTGGAGAGGCTTTGTGGTGAGCTACGTGTTGAGGTTGGCTGTGTGAACAGCCCTAAAAGTGTTACACTGTCTGGAAGCGCTAAACAGCTCGGAACACTCGAACAGTGGTTCGAAGCCGATGATGTGTTCGCTCGAAGATCACGCATCCCTATCGCATATCATTCACGCTTCATGAGCGCAATCGCGGATGAGTACGCCAAGGCTATCGGAGATATTGATGCTGGACAATGCTCAGGGCGCGTGTCCATGATTTCATCAGTCTCGGGAGACGTGGTGTCGGCCGGAGAACTCGCTTCGCCCCAGTACTGGGTTCGCAACCTGACCTCAGCTGTGAACTTCGATGCGGCGTTCTCAAAGCTTTTGAGCATGATCAATATGAATACAGTACAGCAGTTAGGAGCACAAACCGCAGCAGACTATTCTGATGTGACACATATACTCGAAGTAGGTTCCCACCAAGCACTCCGCGGTCCCATACGAGAGAACACACAGGCTTTCGCTGGCATGAGGAAACTAAGTTACATGTCTTCGTTGGTTCGCGGCGAAGATGCTGCTGCCTCTCTACTTAAGGCAGCGGGACACCTGTACTGCGCCGGATACGTCGTGGATCTGCTGAGAGTTAACGGACTCGAGACATCATCACGGCCTCTGCCTCCGGACCTACCCCTATATCCCTTCAGCCATTCTAAAACTTACTGGAAGGAGAGCTCGCTAAGTCGAAACTTGCGATTTAGAAAGGCCCCACGGCATGAACTACTTGGAGCTCGCAGTCTGGACTGGAATTCCCAGGTGGCGCAATGGCGCAACATAATCAGATTGGCCGAGCTTCCATGGCTTGAAGACCACAAAATTGGCCAGGCCATCATGTTTCCTGCTGATGGAATGATAGTTATGGCAGTCGAGGGTCTTCTGCAGCTTATTGACAAGTCGATTTCACCTCACGGAATACATATTCGGAATGCCACCTTCTCCCACGCCATTTCCTTTCCTCAGGGAGCTAGCAGCATTGAGACGCAGCTAACCTTGTCGCGACCGTCGCAAAGCAACTTCGCGATGTGGTCCCAAATCCGGCTCTTTGTCCTAGAGAAATCCGAGTACGTAGAGTGCTTCAGTGGGTCAATTCGAGTTACCGTTGATGCAAAGGACCGGGACCGTGTCATCTCGGCTGGCCAATGGATGCGCGATGGTACGTTAGGGGGCTGGGTTGATAATGTCAGGATAGCCTGTCAAGGACCCGATCAAGACCCTTATGAGATGATGTCTGCTAGTGCTGAAGTCCAATACGGGCCAGTATTCCGAAACCTGAAGCATTTGCAACTGGGAGATCAGGGCGAAGCCATGGCCCAAGTTGATACCGAGTCGTGGAGGCTAAATACTCCAAGTATGACTCCTCCCTCGTTTGCTGTCCACCCTGCAACATTGGGCGCCCTTTGGCTGCCCCTATCACACGCCCTTCTCGTGCAACGACTAGGAGGCTTGCCCACAATGGTCCCAGTTCATGTTGCCAGTATCTGGCTTGATTGTAGTGGCAAGGGCTTACAACAAGGAATGATCGATGTTGTTGCAAATTGCAGGTTCTCTGGTCATCGGGGTGGGTATGCTGATGTTCTTGCAACTGCTGCCAGTGGGAGAGAGCCGCTAATCTGCGTGGAGGGGATGGAGACAGCCTTCATTGGTAGCACTGAACCGTCAAACCAACGTAAGACTGAGCTGCCGCGTAAGCTATGTGCGAGACTCGTCTGGAAGCCGGATCTTGACACAATGTCTCACGAACAGGTCCTAGTCCATTGCACTCGCGATAGGCCAAAGCAAGCGACGGATGAAGTGAAGAACCTCCGGTCCCAAGTGGTTGCGATCTTATGCTTCATCAAGGAGACGCTTTTGTACGTCGACCAGAACAGCGACCTAGCGTTGGAGCGACATCTGGAATCATATATCGAATGGATGAGATACCAGTGGTGGCGCCTTCAAATGGGACAGAGTCTAGTCACACAAGACTCCGTCCAGAACTTTCTCGACAATCCTAGGGCTCGAGAGCAGCTCAACCGTGAGATAGAGGACTCCGGCTTTGATGGGTTCTTCCTTATACAGATAGGGCGAAAACTTGTTCAAATTTTGTGCGGCGAGGTTGACCCCCTTGACTTTATGTTTCGAGAAGGCCTAGCCAACCGGTACTACGAGAAAATTCTTGCCAACGACCACCACGCCTATCCCGCGTCCCAGTATATTGACCTTATATGTTTTAAGAACCCATCCATGAACATTCTCGAGGTTGGCGCTGGGACGGGAGGGCAAACGAGGGGCCTCCTAGAAGCGATGAGCCGCGATGGCGTAACTAAATGGGCACGATACGACTACACTGATATTTCCCCAAGCTTCTTCGGTCAAGCACGAGAGAAATTCCAATTCGAAAATTTGAACTTCAGGGTTTACGATATCTCGAAGGATCCAATCTTGCAAGGATTTGAGGAAGGTATCTACGACTTAGTAGTCGCATCACATGTGCTCCATGTTGCAAACAAGCTTGATGAGTCGCTCCGACGTATTCGGCAATTGTTAAAACCTGGCGGCAAACTGCTCCTATTCGAGACTACACGCCCAGAAGTAGTTCCGAACGGTTTCGCATTTGGCCTTCTAAAGAGCTGGTGAGATCCCCTTGATCACGAACCTCGGTCGCCATATAGCCCATGCTTCACGGCCGAGCGGTGGGATGCGTCCCTACGGAGGACCGGCTTTTCTGGCGTCGATGTCGATATACCCGGTCAAGAAGACCCATATTGCCGTTACAGTAGCATTATCGTCTCGACTGCTGAGGATTACTCTGCTACCCCAATTGAGTCAACGTGGGAGGTCAATCTGGTTGTGAACGACGAGGTGGAAGCCCAATGTGTAGCCGCAAGCGTAGTGGAAAGAAAGCTATCCGAGCGTGCGAATTTCCTAAGCAAGTCCTATACTCTAGCGCAACTTTCCGAATCCAATATCACCGAGTCCTCCTTGACGATCTTCCTTAGGGAGATAGACGTGGCATTCCTCGACGATATGTCAGAGATAGAGTACACACAGTTCCAATCCATTTTACTGCGATCGAAAAATATCCTTTGGGTTACAAGAGCACAACTCACCGAAGGGTTAGAACCCAGGCATCACCTCGTTAATGGAATGGGCCGCACCTTGATGTCCGAGGACTCACAGCTCAAATTTGTGACGTTGTCACTAGATGGAGTCAAGCAGGGTATATCTCAGGCCGCTAATATCATCTGCGAGATTGCTGCGCGCATTTTGAAATTCCCAGTGGAAGAGGTGGAAAATAATGCCTCGTGGCCCAGGATACAGTCCAGATCTGCCGTGTTTCGGAGAATGATGCGATGAATGCATTCATTGCACGGGCAATTTTGCCACGCCAGACACAAGAGTGTAAGTTTACAATGGGCACTCCTCTTGCACTTGGTATTCGTTCTCCTAGTCATCTTGACTCTCTTGAGTGGCTCGAGAGTGAGGACCAAGATCAACAGCTTTCAGACGATGATGTCGTAGTGCAAGTACAAGCAATTGGTTTGACGTTTCGAGATTACCTTATTGCCAAGGAGCAACTCAACGAGACAGACATTGGCACTGAATGTGCTGGAATCGTTGAGAATGCTGGTAATAAGTCTGGTTTCCAAAAAGGTGACAGAGTCTGCCTCCTTTCGATAGCGTCGGCTCGGTCTGTCATCAAGACTAAAGCAAGCGCGATCGTCGCCATCCCTCCATATATGAGCTTTGCCGAGGCTGCCTCTCTACCTAGTGTGCTGTGGCTAGCCTACCATGCCCTCTTCAGCTCAGCAAATTTACAGAAGGGCGAGACTGTGCTCATTCATCAGGGGGCCAGCTGCGTAGGGCAAATGGCAATCCAGCTGGCGCAGAGCCTAGAGGCTCGAGTCCTGACTACAACCAGTTCGACTTCCATGGGTACATTCATCCATGACGTGTTTCACGTCCAGGAAACAGATATCTTTGACACTGACGACGGCGCGTTGATAAGCAAGATATATCAGCCCACTCAGGGATAAGGTGTCGATGTAGTTATTGGGGTATTTCCAGAAAGTGGAGATAGTGCTGGGGGAGATCTAGGGACCTGTCTTGCACCGTTCGGCCGACTTGTTGATATCAGCTTGCTAAAGGTAGCCAGCACTGTTTCAACACTGCCCGGCTGTGAGATTCCAACGAACACGACAAGATCATCAGTCAACATGGTTGATCTACTACGGAGAAGACAAACATTAGCCCACGAAATCTTCCAAAAAGCGATGAAAAGAGCATTTGCTGAACGTCTCAAGCCGCCCCAGCCGATTCATACTTTTCCAGCGGGCAACGTTGTAGAAGCATTCCGCCATTTCCAAGACGCAGATGTGCCTGGTAAAAGGATCATCGAATTGAATCCGGATAACACTGTCCTCGTAAGTACTAACAAACCGCCGAGATTGATATTGATGACTGATCCTTGAACTTCTAGGCCAATATTAAGACGAAGCCAAGATACAGCTTTTCCTCCGGTGGTACTTATGTCATCGCAGGAGGTCTCGGCGGTATTGGGAGGAGCGTCGCCCGGTGGATGGTCAGCCGCGGTGCTCGATACCTAATCCTCCTATCCCGCTCCGGCGCAAAATCACAAGCGGCCAAAGTTCTCGTGAGCGAGCTCGAAAGCCAGAACGTCTGCGTCACGACGCCGGCGGTTGATATCAGCGACTTAGCCGCGCTGGAGGATACGCTCAAAACATTGGCAAGGTCCATGCCGCCGACTCGCGGCTGCATTCAGGCGGCCGTATCTTCCAGGGTTCGTTCCATCTCTCTTCCCCGTCCTCGGCTCTCATACATTAGGTATACTAATAAGTCTCATCTTAGAACTACCTGTTCCCTAATATGACGCACGAAGATTGGACCGTTGAAACTAACCCCAAAGTAACGGGCTCCTGGAATTTGCATACAATACTTCCTTCAGGCCTCGACTTTTTTGTTTTTCTTGCCTCGCTGAGTGGAATTGTGGGTGGTAGTGGACAAACAAACTACGCGGCCGGCAACGCGTTCCAGGACGCCCTTGCTCGTCATCGCATTCTTCTGGGCGAAAAGGCAGTCTCTATTGATTTAGGACTGGTGGTATCAGAGGGTGTGGCCGCCGAAAACGCGGACATCTTTGCCAGCGTCTATCGCCTCGGCCGTTACATGAAAATCAATCATGACGAGCTGGTCGCTCTGCTAGACTACTATTGCGACCCGGCGTTGCCACTCCTGTCGTGCAGCCAGGCACAGATCTTGTTCGGACTCGAGACATCTGCCGCCATGCGCGCTAACGGCATCAACTTCCATCATTCCGTTCACCGGCCACTCTTCCGGCAACTGTTCCGCATGGGTTTAAGCTCTTCTTCGACGTCCGGCCAGGCAGTGGCAGTTGACTATCCTTTAGCGCTCAAGCAGGCTGCTTCGGACGAGGAAGCCGGTGCGCTGGTGACCGATTGGTTCCGCACTAAGATTGCGCAGATACTGGGATTACAGGAGGAGGATGTGGATGTGGAGAGACCGATCACTAGCTACGGGGTAGACTCTGGTGGCGATCGACTTGAAGAACTGGTTTGCAAGAGAGATTGGAGCAGTGGTGCAGGTTTTCCTGATGTCGGGGAATAAGACATTGGGAGAGGTCGCGAGGGAGGCGGCAAATGGGAGCCAGTTTAGGCAGACGGCTTAAGTCGCGGCATTTGTGCAATGGATGGCTGAAAGAAGGACTTGCCGTAATCTGCTTATCTAGAAGAGTAATGTCGATTCCTTAAGCTCGGGAATTGCTGAAAATACTTGAAAATCGCGCAGTGTAAATCCCAGCACTGCCTCATGACGATCCGCAATGTTGCTCAGAGTTGATTACTACGTTGCTTTCCACCTCAGTATGTTGGTTACCGTCAACCGTTGATCCTGACTCGGAAAGCCATCCCGGGAACATGACTTAGGACTACTAGGTTAATGAGGCTCGACTGAAGATTCAGGAGTTGTGGAATCCCCCATCTCATTCAGCTGTGGCCAAGGGCCTGGACCGACAGAGGATTTTGGCGCAATAGAGTAGTGATAGAGTACGAAAAGCAGCCTCGCTGGCAGTGTACTGTAAGGTGACTAGAGTAGCCCCGGGCGTCCCAAAGGACTGAATAGGGGGGCGAACTATAGGCCAACACTGACAAGCGACACCATAAGGGCAGGCCCAGGGCCAGTTGGGTACTATTGTCCCCTGACATAGGCCTTCTCTCCTTAGTATCAACAACGATTAATCGTCACTTGCTCAGGAGATCAAACCCGTCGTAGTCGGACGATATTTTCGACTCAGCACTGACATCCTACACCTGCCTCAGCGCTGATACACGATAGTTCACATCCTGCTAGGTCGCCCGTCAGGAATTGCTCCTATGCCGCGGCGTATGATTACCCACCTAGCCTAGATACCAGACGTAGGCTGTAACTTATATGTCATGTAGAAGCTTCTAATGAGTTCAATAGACATGCCAGCGGAGACCAAACTCAGTACGTGATCTGTCTCAAGTGTAATCAGCGTGGTGTAATTGCTCCTACACCCACCTTTGTTAGATGCTGTCATCAATACTGGCCTTGCGCACCAGATGGCGTGTGGCTATACGTCATGAGAGGTTGCAACGTGGGCTCGGCCGTGAGTCGTTATTCGAATGGGACGGTTTGATCTTTACTTAACACGCCGCCCGCCCGGCTTGGTCTTAAATTTCATCTCTTTCCTTCCCGGCACATAATCCATCCAGAACCACCATCTCTTCACTCCTACTGATACTCGTACCGACTTCCCGAATCTACCAACCGGGCTTCATCAACGTGCTAGCTAAGATGCCGGTGATCCATATCTCTGGCAATGACCCTCTCGGGTTGGATGCGATCGAGACTACCCACACCTCGCATTCTCATGGTCGTCGGCACGGCCATCATGGCCATCGCGCCCACCACGTCCATCACAGCCGTCACGTCCGTCACACCCATCACGGCCATCACGACCATCACGACCATCACGACTATATTCGCCACCTCCGCTACTTCAGCGGCGAAAACCCCTATGGCGACTTCCGCTCTACCCTACGCCAACCTAGCCACAGGGCCATAGACTCCCCCGAAGCCGAGTTCACCCACAGTCCATCCGTCGAGCCAAGAAGTATCTACACGAGCAACCACGGCCACGGTCTCCATCGCGAGCAAGTCCAGATCATGCAGAGCGGCGTGCAGCGCACCATACCAGGACGCACGCTCTTCATCGACCACGAGCCGATCTGGGCCCCGGGCGCGTGGCAGATCCGTCGAGACAACCTGCGACCCTGCTTCGACTGCCACGGCGCGTGGCACGCGTGGGACCCGGACGACACCATCGACACGTCGGACCCGTGCCCCGCCGACCACAGCAACTGCCGCCGCCAGCGCGCGGGCGCCCGGGGGGGAGGCATAAACAACCCGTTCTGCGACGAGCACATGCGCTCGTACTTCGGCGACGCGTTCGCGGACCGTTCCCCCGAGGAGATCCTATCCGACATGGCGGACATGGTGGGGATGCAGTGGACGGGCCGTCCGCGCGCTCGCGGCGATGAGCCTGACTCTGATCCGATTGCCTATTCGGCTCCTCCTTCTCCCCTGTATGAGCTTGAATAGGTAGGTAATGGGGTGGAGGCTTAGCGGCTGAGGCCGATCGGAAGACTGGATCAAGATGACAGATGACATATAAGGGATATAGGAATGCTATAAGATTAGCTTAGGCAGGATAGGAAGCGATGCTTTAAGAGAGATGTCGGAGGCGGAAGATCTAATCCAGGATATTATCTACATGTAGTCTAGGGTTAATAAGCACAGACCAGTATAACCAGACATTTCATCAAGACGGTGATCAACAGCCGAAATCTTTCTCTTTCGACATGTGAAAAGAACTATAGCATTGATAGTTTGTCTAGCAAGTCCACAATGCACTGTACTTTCCATCATCGCGTCGCAGTGCGGTTGAGAGACAGCTATCATCAGCCTCGATGTAAACATATTGCGCCTCGAAGAACTGCTAGACGGATTGACTCTCAATCCACCACCGCCTCAGCCCCTCGACATCGCACCACGCGAACTGCGTCGGGTTCTCGTACCACCAGCTGTATCCTTCCTTCGGCCTATCGCTGACGTACTTCTTCAGGCTTCCGCCGTCGAAGCGATGGTTCTTAGCGCCGAGCAGCAGCACAACGCTCCCGACCGACGGCGCGAACTGCGTCGGGTCCAGGAACACCGTCAGCAGCACGTGCTTGTCGGTGGACGGATCCGCGAGCCGCGCCTGTCGCTGGCTGTAAGGCGGCAGGCCCGAGGGCTCGACGTCCGAGATCGCCGATACGACGGCGAGTACGTTGACGCTCCAATTCTGCTTGTACGGGAGGTTGGGGATTGAGCGCAGCTTCGTGAGTTTCAAAGGTCTCCCGGAATCGAGGATCGACCAGGGTAGATGGCCCGAGTCCGCCTTTTCCCTCGACTTTTCTGCAAAGTCAAGCCTGTTCTGGGCTGCTTTCGCTGCCGCGTTCGGCATAACCTCGAAATCGTCATCCGCGTCGGCGACTTCGTGTAAGAGACCGACGCCGCTGTCAAAAGATTGTGCGCCACGGTCTTTCAGCAATGGTTCAGCCGCAAGTTCAGCCCCAGTCTCGGGTTGGGGCTGATCTAGCCAAGTTTCGTCGCCAGCTTGTACATTTTCTACATTTGTCGTGTCGACCAGGGTGTTGTTCCACCCGACAAGCACGAGATCGTCTACTACCAGATAGACTATCATGTCTCCCGAGTTCTTATCGCCATGTGCCTTTTCCTTTCCTTTGGTGGTCGTCGAATTCCTTCCTACCTCGCTAGGGCCATTCTTCCACTCGACTCGGAACCGTTCCAACTTGACGTATGACCCAAAGGCGACTTCTCCCTGGTCTACGTATCTGTGCATCTCAGCCGACAACAGGGCCTGGATACACAGTTCTCCATCTCCCAACAACAGGCGCATGGCGCGCCATCTCTTGGACTTGGACGTATGGATGCTGTCGACGCCCTCAACCAGGAATACCGAGCCCGGAACGCAGTATCCAGTGCGCAGGATGTCGTCGATGAGCGGAATTGGTTCGAAGGGCTCGGGCGCAATACATGTTATATCGGGCGCTTCAGGCGAGGGACGGAGCGAAGAGGCGGACATGAATCTCGAGATGGATCATTCATGGTATTATTGTTGTTTCCCGCCAGTCGCGCGGGTAATTGGAATCTGAGTCAAGTCCTAAGTTCAATGGTACCTAAGGTTATGTACCTAAAACTACCTAAGGAACATAACGTACTAACGTTAGGAAACTTCCAATGGCTGTTGGTACTACCTACAGTGACGTTCCACCCGGTGGGGCAGTTTACAGTAGGTTTCCTTCCCGAGGGATCTCGCTACCTAACAGCCTACCTACTAGGTACCTTCCTTAGAGGGAATACCCGCTTTACGCGATGCGATGCGATCGATGCACGTCACATCTTTACCCCTTTACGCGATGCATGTCACTTTACCCCTTTTCAGCTATATGCAAGTGACTTGGTCTGATCCTCAATTGTACCTTAAGACCCACTACCTCCTACGTAGAGCACTCGACTGCATGGAAATACATCGCGTACCTAATGCCATCTCCATCCAGTCCGCGGTAGCTACTTGAGTGTAGAATGCCGCCGTCATTCATTAGTTACTCCTCCATCGCCCTCCATCGCGGTGTCCTCATCATCCACGTCCATCTTTTCAAATTCGTCGTCCCCTTCACCGTGCTGGTCAGCACAACCCTTCGACGAGCCGAGAGGCGGTCTCCTCTTAAGCTCTTCAAGTTGGTAATTGAGAAACGCCTCTAAGGCGTCGAACCTCGGCTTTTCCTTAGGAGCACTGTTGTTGTCCTTCGAACAGTCGTCTGAGCCCTGACCCTTAGGAGCCACCTCTGAGCTTTCGCGTGGCAGTCTCGAGGTGGGAAATAGAGGCCGACCTTGGGAGCCTGTGATTCGCATTTTCAGAGGGCTCGAGAAGGTGGATTCGAAAGGCTGATTTAGGAGTGGCTTGAAATTCTTGGGGGAATGTTCCGCGGGCGAACGTGGCGGCGACTTCATCTCGACATCCTCGTCCGACTGTTCACCTTCGGTAGGCTGAGAAGGGTGACGAGAAGAGCTAGACTGCCACAGAGCCGGCATTTTCCTTGAGATCCAGTTCCACGCTTCGAGGATAGATCTGGGTTGGAAGCGGCTTCTCTGAGAGCCGAAAGTCGTAGCGTCGGGAGATGCGCATAAGTTGCGTGAAGATGTGCTTACAAGCAACGAAGTGGTTTGATCTGTCTAGCCTTTCTTATGACCTGTTTAGAAATGACGAATTGTTGACATGATTGCAGATTATCAGTTTTGTGTTGTTTAAGTCCAGAGGTAGTTTGCTACATTATTTATGAGTCGGCTGGGGGAAATTTCAATGCCCCGACAACAATCAGAAAAACAGCAACGGCAACTCCAGCTACTTGCTTCTTGCACAGTCAAAACAGAGCAATGATTTACTAGATACCACTACCCGTATCGAATACAATATATCATCTCATATAACTGCATCCTTATAGCCAGAAAACACGGAGACTGGCTCCGTTAAAACAGGACTCCGTTACTATACTTTTCTCAGTCCCTTAGGAGCAGACAACTTCTCGACGGATCCGAAAGGTCCGTCCGCCCATGACCAGCTAAGTGGAATGCCTTGCATTCGTCTATAGTGGATAGAACATCGTCACGAACTACCTGTGGCTTCTGTACCCGCAACCTAGCCTGTTAAAAGCCCTCCAACTTTTAGTCTTCTTTCAGAACGTAGGCGATGCCTGATAGGAGATAGGGCATAGTCGAGAGCATCTTCGATGTTGTGATTGCCATTAACCCCCCTCCAACAAGATCGTAGTTCCACGTCTCAGGCAAAATTCATCCTACAACTAATTCACTAAGTTCACTAATATCTTCACCAGAGTCCAAGATGGCAGATAGTGCAGGATGCTCATGACTGACTAGGTATGCAATGTATAGTTACACCACGATGGTTTCTCCCCGTTACATCCTAGACGCAGTTCAAAGTGACGTTCATCGTGGTATCTATGTCACCACCGTGGTTCAAGAGCGCAAACGTGTACGCCCCTTTCTCTAATTCCCATTCGTTTTTCCTGTTGAGGATAGTCAGATACCTACTCACATCCAACTCCATCACTACGATGCTCTCCTCGCCAGGAGATAGATCAACCCGCCGAAAGGCGACAAGCTGCTTGACAGGTTGAACGATGGACGAGACGCGAGACAGGACGTATACCTGCGCCACGTAACTTCCAGCCATCATGCCGGTATTTCTGACAGAAACGACAAACTTAACCGTATCATCAGTCGTGAAATCTGTGGAATCCGTAGCATTTGTCGAGGCTTCGAATCTGAAGGCGTCAAATGTCGCGTACGACAATCCGTACCCGAACCAGTACGCCGGCGACGAGTCAACATCCAGATAGTTCACGCGGTGCGCACTTGGCTTATAGTTGTAATACACGGGGAGCTGGCCAACGTGTCTCGGAACAGTGACAGGCATCCGACCTCCGGGACTGACCGCTCCGAACAAAACATCGGCGATGGCTTGCCCACCAGACTGGCCCGGGAAGAAGGCGCTCAGCACCGCAGCGCTTTGATTATAATACTTAGGGATCGTAAACGGTCGACCGCCCTGAAGGACGAGTACGACGGGCTTCCCTAGTTTGAAGACTTCCCGCGCTAGCTCGTCCTGGCTTGTGGCGAGGCCGAGAGTGCCCCGGTCTCCACCCTCGCCGTCGCTATTCCAAGCCGCTCCAACCGCTAGGACTACCACATCTGAGGAACTTGCCAGTTGGATGGCCTGCTCTACGGCATCGCCATTCCGACTGACTAGGTTCCAGAAAAGGAGAAGCTGCGAATTGAGGGAATTTACGTTGGCAGTCGTCTTGTACAGGTTGAACGCCTGGTATTCGATGCGGATGTGGTAAGTTTCCCCTTTTCTAAATGTGAAGGGCGCGGAGCCCACAGGAGCCAGGGTACTGTTGGTTGAGATGAAGTCATACTGCATGATGTTGCCCATGATATTACCAGCCTTCAAGAGCCCGTCCACTCCACGCGCTACTACCAAGTTCTCATTGATGAAGAGTTTGACAGTGGAGTTCGGTCCTATGGCCGTGCCAACCCAACCGTCTACGTCCGCATCGACCGGCGATTGCAGTTCGCCTTCCCAGATAGCGCTGAAATTATTCGACGTTAGGCCCTCAGGCGGGTATATCCCCCAGTCGAGCGCTGGCGACTCTATCCTCTGCACCACGGGTTGGCTGAAGTTGGTATCGGCAAAGTATGTTGCGGAGAGACCACCTGGAGCACCGTTCGACGACAGGAGGTACGGTGGGATCACGTATTGCGCGTTGTACTCCCAAGTATTGGTTCCCCAGCTCGATACCAATTCGAACCCTTCGTTGCTTGCATAATTGAGCATCCCTTGACGGATCGTCTGTGCTGCGTCCGCAGGACACTGCCCCCATTGGCCGGAATAGTCGCCATAATTGAGCACATCAGCGAAGGGGCCGATGAGTGCAATTTTGGTGATGTTCTGAGCTTGCGGGCGCAATGGCAAGATCGAGTCTTTATTCTCAAGAAGCACGATGCTCTTCTGGGCAGCTTCAAGCGTCAGGTTACGGTGACTTTGCACGATCTCTAGAGGATCGACCTCGGCGGGGATGAAGGGGTCGTCGAATAGGCCGAGATCCCATTTAACTCCCAAAATCTTGCGTACATGGGATTGTAGCGTTATCAATTCCATGGAGCCGTTAGCTACCAGGTCTTTTGTTGTCTGGAACCCTGTTATAACTGCCGATGTGCCAATCCTCTAGGCAGAATAGGGGCTTACATTCAGATAGACCTCCAAGGGATAATCATAGAACTGAATCATCCCTCCAGCATTGAACCACTGCCCTATCGCATCGGCTACAGAATCAGCTACTCGATGCACGGATCTCAGTTCACTCATTCCTGGACAATGTTAGCATGGGTAAAGTACTGATACGCTTAAGGCCCATAAGTACCTGTATCGTCAGCGATGGTAAATCCATCGAAACCCCAATCCTCAAGTGCTTCGTACAACATAGGGTGTACGTGTGCGGGTATATCATCAAGCTCGTTATATGCCCTACAATTCAGTCAACGATGGCAAACTCTCCGACTTCTGTTGTTCTTACATCAATGCCCCCCTGACTCCACCAAGTTGGATTGCTGCTTTGAACGGCATCAAAAGGTCCTGCATCACTTGTCGATTGCCGTGGCCCATGAACGGAGCTGTGTTATGACCAGATTGTGGTGCTCCATGAGCGGCGAAGTGCTATTCATTACTGTAAGTCATCTACTCGCCCATAATGTACCGGAAATCCATACCTTTACTACCGGCACTACAGCATCTGGTTCAGACCAGGAACTGTTTTTCGATAGGCCAGAGGAATGAGCAACTCCCATGTGAGAAGTTAATACTTTATCTTCTCCCCAAGCCTCTGCTCACAATTAGTAGAGTGCTAGAAATTCATGAAAGAAGCCATACCTTGCATACGTCCCCATCTGGGATCTTGGCCAATATCAAGAACAGGGGCTAAACACGCATGAATCCCTATAGATCTAGCCTCGGCCCCAATCGCTCGACCGACACGATACACAAGATCAGTGTCGAAACTAGCCGACAAGCCCAAGCTCTGCGGGAACATAGACTGTTTAAATGATCCAACTCCATGGAGACATTCTCCTATATGCATGAGCGGAATCTTCAGCCTTGCCTTCTGCAGATTCAACTCCTGAACTGAGTTGTAATGTGAAATATTAATCGGGTACCTATACAATTGTGAGCCTAGAGCTTTCTTTTGAATCCAAGCTGCTCACCAGTCATGCATTACTCCAATCGGAGAGTCGGGGCTGAAGCGCATCGTGAAGTCTAATCATCGCATGAGCAGGTCATCCCTTTATTCAACTAGAATGCTGACCATAAAGCTCATTCATCGAGTCGACCCCTACGATGTCGCCTCCAAACATGAGATGTAGTTGCAGAACTGCAGCACGCGTTAGTACAATGGTCCAAAATTTGTAGGCATACCTCAAGAGAGCTAACCGAGATCCTCAACAGTCATATTCGAGATTAATGAGTCTATGAATGACACCTTCTCTAGGGCGCTCCTATACTCGACTCCCCTCCCACATTCATCCCCCCTTGTATTAAGTTCCGCTGAGCACACATTAGGCCACGCGACGCCGCTTAATACAAGTAGAATAAAGAGGAACCACATTTCCAACCCGAATTCCTAAGTAATACCGTTTTTGTCTTTAAATATTGAAGAGCACTTCAACAATTATAATGCTTGCTACAATATGGGGTATCATGGTTTTTGTGCGGGTTAGCGACGTTACATTCTGCTCGGGGTAATGCCTTGATCGTGCTACTCGGGATTACTACCCTAATATCTTGATTGACGAAGTCTTGCCGATCTGAGGAGCCGGATTTGGCTTATAAGTTACTAGCTGGGAGAGTATAGCCATCTCATTGAAAACCAGCTTGTGCAATTCACGAGTCCTAATGAACGGTCGGATGCGATGAACAACCATGTTCTCCTTACTTCAAGGAACCGCTATCGCTACATCCCCAATCTCAAAACACGGATCCAGAGACCCCTTTCTGAAGTTTTTCTAAGCGTTCTTCTGTCATCTCAAAGCATTCGGGCAATCCCGTGTCCTCCCAAGAGCCCCCTAGGATGAGCTTGGCCACTCCAGGGGCCGATGTGAATATCCTCGCCATGCCTAGATATCCAGAAATTAGCATTCGTATACCGCGACCGAGGGTTAGCTCCTCCTTACCGTGACCATTAAACCCAGCACACACCCATTGACCCGGCAGACTCTCTATCTTGCCCACGAACGGGACCGAGTCCGTAGTCATGCCGACGATGCCCGTCCACGTATACAGCAGTCCCTCGCCATGCCTCAGCTTCTCCTTCTCGCACTCAGGGAACACCGTCTCGAAATTATTCACAGCGTCGTCCCGCACCTCCTCGTTGAAGACGCGATCATCCGTCGTCAACCTGCTTTCAGCGGCCGCTTGGCTGATATTCGGGTTCGCGATCGGGGCTCCCAGGATGACGATCCCGTCCGGCCGGCGCTGGGCCACGGAATAGAAGTGCTTCAGCGTGTGGCGCAGGGACATGGTGCTCGGCAGGATGTGCTCAGCGCTGAGCGCGGGCGGGGGCACGAAGGCGTGCGCCTGCGCGCGGTTCGGCGTGATGAAGCTTGATAACTGGGGGAGCAGGTGAGGCGCGAATGCGTTTGTGCAGTGCACCACTGTAGCAGCCTTGACGGTGCCTCGGGGCGTCGATACGTCCCAGTAGATCTGCTCCGCCGTCGAAGCAGCGGACTTGACTACCGAAGTTACTAGGCAGTGAGTGTACAACCGCGCGCCTTTAGTGATGGACTGCGTAAGGAGCCACTGGGCCAGCTTCGCCGGATGGCTCGAGCCGGCCGGCCATTCGTAAGCCGCAACCGCGTCCCGGACTCGGGTTACTCTCTGCGCTTCCTCCCCCTCGTAGAACTTGATGTGAGAGACGTCGCCCCCGGCTTCTTGGTACTCCTTGAAGCTCTTCGCATTAAAGTCGGCGAAGTCCTGCGTCATGCATACGTCAAAGGTCGTTGTGGGGTTGAAGTCGCACTGGACTCCGTGCTTGTCCACGAACTCCTTTATCTTTTCAAACACGGTCCTCTCGTTCGCGATGATCTTCAACGCTTGATCCGAGCCGTGGAGTTGCTTGTAGACTTGATATCCGCGGAACGCATCTGCACCAGGCCGTCAAGAGTTAATGGATACCCAGTTTTTTGATTTATAAGACTGACCTGGCCGCACGTGTCCTGCATTTCTTGAGCTTGCACCGCTGGCAGCTTCTCTTGCCTCGAGAATGACGATATCCTCAGGTAACACGCCTCCTTGAATCAACTCGTATGTTGTTAGAGCTCCAGAGATACCAGAGCCGATTATGACATATTTGCTCTCTGTCGGGGGTAACTCGTCCGAATTGATATTGAGATAGGGGAATGATCGAGTAGTCAGCTGCCAGAACGACACACAGGGGTTGGGAACCGGCAAGCCGGAAGTTTCCTGGGACACCATTCTCTAGAATTTTCTCTAGAGGTCTAGTTAATGTATGATTTTATTATAGAAGCTTAATATTGCTACTGAAATATTCTCAACTTTTAAAACATGAGTTTCCTTATAAGATCGAGCTCTTCCACGATGTTCTTGCGGGGAAGTCGTGGTTCGGGTTAAACCTATGGACGGGAGGGGCCGAAGTCGCATGATAACGTATTGTCTATCGCATATCAATATTATCGATCCATTCTCATTCATATGCTCTATAGACCGCAAAGTGGGCGATGTTTGGACCCAGGATACATGATATGAGTGATTCTCTATCCCCTAGACCGAACTCCGAACTTCTGGTCTGACTGCATCACAATTATATACGATATACCAAACTAGTGTCCAAGGTTCGAAATCGCTCATATTCTCCTTTAGTAGCTAGACAAGACACATGCTCATGAACACCATGCCTCTTATTTGCAGCACCTACTCAAGCATTCGTCCAGGATCTTAAACGAGCAGAGGATATCCAAAGAATAAATGAGTGGCTGAATAACCTAGACCGGAAGAGCCATAAATTTCACGCTACTCTGTGAAGGATTCATAATCGCAAAGCCCCGAAGAGCTTTCGGCTAAGTCCTAAGCTTGCGCTACGGATCACCGTTGGGGCTGATGCTAGTCTCTTCATGGACGTCTTGAATACATATATGGCATCCAGCTTTACAATACAAGGCAACGATGAAGACTCCCTAGATCGCCCTTGCACCACGTCACCAACACCCCCTAATACCCCTAAACTGGCTGCTCACACATCTAGGTTTCGGTCCTCGTGAAGTGCATCAGACACAGCAAGTATCTCAAATGAAGATTATTCCATTAACCAGACTTGTAATGGCGCCATCTCTGAGGAACCGTATGCCAATTTATGCTATTCCAACCCCGGTTCGTGGCTCCCGTTCTAACCAAACGCCCGCTTGCTTTTTGCCATTGTGTAAGTCTAGTAACGCATTACTTCATATCCAAACCCGACACGTACATGCCTATGACAAGTATTCCTCGTACATATCAACTAACACGAAAATTCCTCTCCCTACAAAGCTTAGGTAGGCACCTACACACCCCTCATAAAACCTCTCTTCCGCACCGGGGGCAGGACACCCTTCTCCTTGGGAACGTGTTTCTGCTTATCGTCGGCGCTAGCGTCGAAGACGGTGTAAGACTCGGCGGCCTTTTGTTCCTGGCGCTTGCCGCGCTCCATGCGCCACCGGGAGAAGTAGCACGCCAGCGGGAACAGGGCGAGGTCGACGGCGGCCCACGAGAACAGCACTCCGAAGTTCAGCCCGATCTCCGAGTGCAGGTCGAACAGGATCTGCTGCGACGCCTGCACGATGTGGTGCAGCGGCCACGCGTATCCCCACCTGAAGAAGCCCGGGGCTAGGTCGATCGAGTAGAAGGATGTCGATACGTTGGTTATGACCCACTGCGTGCGCGAGTCAGTCAGTATATTCTACACTTCGGATTCTTCAAACACTGATAAAGTGGCTTAGGGGTCGAAAGTCCAATGGCGGAGAGTCATGCTCGACGCTAAGAACCTAACCGTCGGGCTTGAAATGGGAGTGCATGGAAGGAAAGAAGGAAGAGAGAAATACGTACGAAGATAAGCCAAGCGGCGGTCCACGGCTGCCCGACGACCATAGCAGCGTTCTCGCAAGCGAAGCCGAGAGCGACCATGCCGACGAAGTTGACCATCCAGTAGACGGGGAACGAGCCGCGGCCGTAGGCGGTGGCGTTGAAGGCCGGCTCGGTGGGCGAGCCCGGCGGCGGCCAGAACGGGATCTGGAAGGCCAGCGACACCAGCGAGTACATCAGCGACACGAAGAAGTACGTCGCCATCGTCGACCCGATCCGCCACAGTATCAGCTGCCAGAAGTGCAGCGGCGGGTGGCCCGCCGGGATGGCGAATTTCTATAAATGTGTTACTAGGTGCATTCTCTTGGTGGGAGGGTGCAGTTCATTCTCATCTTTGGGGAGGGGTGGGGACAAGGGACAGGGGACAGGGACGGGCTGCTTACCATGTGAATGGGCAGGAAGAACGCAAAGGAGAAGAAGGCTACGATGATGAGGTAGATCAGGCCAATGGTGACTGAAGGCGTGGCGGCAGCAGGGCCGAAGGGGCGCAAGTCGATTGATAGGGGTGTCACGCCAGGATTCACGGCCGCGGGAGCCCTAGCCAGAACGTCCCTCGCGATGGACGTGTTCGACATGACGCTCTGGCTCCAGGTCGGGCCGAATTGCGCAGCAAACTCCCTCGCCAGGATTTGCATCTGCGGCACGATGTAGTTGGAGAAGGTGGTCTGCTGCCTCGCGGTCTGGAGGATGAACTGGATGGCGCCGGTAGGGTCGTAGGACGAGTTACCGTTCACGACGGCCTGTTCCAGTAGGGCCGTCGCATTGGGGTTGATGATGATAGCAGCCCAAGCATGCCAGTCGTACACGGCCTGGCGTACTGCAATCGGATCGTAGCCGTACTCCTGCGGTGACACGATGGTGAACCCGAGCGTGGACTGCGTCGGCGAATTAACCATCCGCTGCGCTACCGCCGTCACAGCCGGCCCCACGAGCGGTGTCACGTAGTCGTACGGGGCCACCTGTCCGTCGAAGTCGACGACATGGACGATTAGCGCCTTCATGTTCTGGTTCACGTGGAACAGGACGGCCCAGTAGAGCGACAGCACCGCCACGATGAACAAGCTGAGGATCAGAACTGGAGACACATTGTGAGTCTTTCGTCATATACGGCGTGAATCTCGGCGATGCCAGAGGGGAGTACTAACGCATCCGAGCCCACTCAAAAATAACCTGTCGGCGGATCTTCTTCATCCTAGGGTCCAAGAACCCGGCACTTCGGTGAGGCTCGTCATAGCGGCCGGCCTCGTTAGCATATTCGTTTTCGCGCGGAGGCTCGAGGATAGTGCTATCGGAGCCGCTTGTGCTGTCTGCATGTCCTGGCGCCATATCGGTAGACGGATTGCTCCGGTAGTCTTCCTGCGCGGCGAGTACAAGATTCGAAGCGTCCGGAGGATGGTTTCGTGGTGGCATCTTTCTTTGTTTCAAGAAACCAACGAGATCGGGCCCTGGATACGATGCGTCAAAAATCAAGATGCTTGGCTTTGTCGATGAGACCTTGGAAGAAGATCACCCCACGCAAAAAACGTGGGATATGTTTTATATCTTATGAGATCTTATGGGTTGTGAGTGAGTATGGTTGAAAACTTCTACTGTGGCTTAAGGAGCCCCCTCTCAATATCGTTCGGAGATAGGCGCTTACTACTCAGGTTAAAGTCCCCGAAGGCGAGCGACCTATGTCACTAATACGTCGGGTCAGCAAGGCCGCGATCCCGTGCGCGAGCTGATCCAGGCTATAGTGATGTCAATCCGTGGTGGGAAAGGGCACCGGTCCGGAAGCGGCGGATCTTCTTCACGTCCTTTTCGGTTCTAGTCTGGAGGGATGGGCAGGGAGTAGTACATACGTATATAGTCAAAGTCCCTGACGGCTATGACCAGTCCGCTTTGTCCTAGATCCTGAAAAAAAGGCGCTCTTGTTTTCCCTATGTAAAAAGTCGGCGTGTACACAAGGGAGACGAATCAAACGGTCATCGACGTAGCTGACCAGGCCTTCGGAGATAACGAACACGCGAAGAGCCAGCCTCTAGGATTCCCAACGAAGGTCGGGGGGCCGCTTTGCTTAGCCTCGTAGGGCCCGTCCAATTGATAAAGACCTTTGAAGCCCGAATCCTGGAAAGCGCGAAAAGGCGAACTGTGGGACAAAGTAGCTTGGAAATTCACAAATTCATGTATTCCAAACAGGCCATAAGCTTATTCATCCCAGTCTCGGCGTAAGATGTATGGTTTTGTGATGGAAATAAAGACTGGAACGTCCGCCATCACTTTTGCAGTCCGGAGACACTGACCAAGCAACTTCAACATAACAGAGGGTAATTTTAATAACATTCCCGCTGACGCCATGTCCGCGCAACTGGTTATTACTCAAAACAAATACACTGGCACTGCAGATGGACCCGAGTCATGCCAGACCTCATCGCAGTCCAGCACTGTATTGGTCGCGATGAAGTCTCAAGTATGAAGGTTCTGGGAGATCTACTAACTGCATTGTAGCAACTCATGTACGTGCAGCCAGTAGATACTATCACTGAGATATGCCAAGGCTTGCAGCAGGATGGGAGCGAGCAGGCTGGACCCTGGTGGCTGGATCACTTCGCCCTTTGTAAGCAGTCTTCGGGCATGTATGCAGTGACTCAGCAACGAAGGCCAGTTCCAACCAATGGGGATTGTACTGTATACATCTCGTCCTCCAATCTTGTTTCATTTCCCTCTCACAAAGGGTCTGCGTATGTATTATGGATCTGTCGAGACAGTGAATACACTTATCACCCTGCAGGACCGAAACTTGCATGTGCATGGAGGGAAAAGTTACGGTATCATGGATTGGAAATTATATATCCACCCTACTCCCTGCGTAAATGTCATTGGATTGTATCTAATGGTCCATTTAAAGGATCACGGTTCCCTATAGAGAGGCGAAGTCATGTCCAATACCCTTCTCGTATCACGATAAGATTGATTCAACACAGGTGAGGTTGACTGAGGGAAGATGGCCCCGACATTGTTCTTTATTTGAATAGCGAGACACGAGCTACCTATCTATTACAACCATTGTATGGATAATCCCACAATGGTGCATTATACCACCCATCCAATCCTTAAATCTCGTAAGTAGCGCCCTTCCGGAGCGCTTCGTAAAAATCCTCTCATCCCAGTCTCGCGACGCTAGAACCCCGAAGATATGTGATAAATGTTTGTATGCAATGAATAAGTATTTCAACCGAACTGCCCCTTTTCACCTTAATGCAACCTGTCCAAACGCCAGATTGATCGAACCACTATACCATGAACAATTGAGACAACAGCCGGATGACTGGCAACACTATAAACCAATGGTGAGCATGTCTAACCTAGCCAGGACGGGTTCTAGGCTAGCTACAAGACGCTCTACGCGTCTTGCAGCCATGGCGGCAGCGATGTCTTCATCTGATGAATCGACGAGCTCGAGCCGAGAAAATGCCTTCTCGGATTCGATGCCCCCGAAGATATCGACCGCCGTTAGACTGTTGGTGTCTAGCTCGACTGCGTCCGACGATGCGACGGTTGTGTCATCATCGTATATGTCACCATCAAGGCTAGCAACAATAGTTTCAGATGCGGCTGGCTCGGCGGGAACCTCTGCCGACTCAGGTAGTTCAGCTGATGCCATTATAGGGGACTCTAAAACTGGGGCTTCGGCCTTCTCGGCACTAGGAGAGAAAGATTCTCCAACGAAATTTGAAGTCTTGCCGGCCAAAGCCTCGGTATCGATAACTGGGATCTCCGGTGTGTCTACCACAGTAAAGACCTGGGGTTGATAATTGAAAGCATCGGATAGGTTAAGCATAGCGAAATCCATCGTGTGCTCGGGGACCATGACCATGCCAATTTGTTGTTGCTGCTGGTTCTGCTGACCAACCGAGAAAGGGTTGACGTCCTTCGGGACCTGGCGAGACTCGGGTTGTCTCTGTTCAGGTTGAGGCTGCTGTTGCTGAACGGGCGTCGGGTTAGAGCTCAAGTGGTCTAGAAAGTTGGAGAACGATGACGACGATAAGAGCATGCGAGTGAGATCAGACAAGCGTCGGTTTTCATCCATCAATGCGCGGTTCTGGGCGCGTAGGTCGCCATTTTCGGTTACCTTGTTCGCGATCTCAGACTCGAGTTGAGTGATGTATTCTATCTTACCGTTAGCGGATTACTATTTTCATGAGTTGTAATTCTTACCCTTTCTTCTTGATCGGAAAGCTCGAGCAGATACTTTGTTGCGCAGTTGGCGTCTTTCTTTACTGCTCAGCTTCTTCCCTTCCTCGCTAGCGAGGAGCCGTTCATCTTCATCCATATCATCCTCCTCCTTCTTCGGGCGGGGCAGCTGGAGCAGAGGAGAATCGCCGCCATCACTAGGAGAAGCGCCGGCCTTCGATCTCATCGAGTTAAGAAGCTGTGTGATCTTCTGCTCCACAATCGGATCCGAGGGCATAGGAGCCTTTGGTCGGTGATGCTTGGCCTGCTGATGTTGCCTCTGTTGCTGTTGCTGGATGAGATGTTGCTGCTGTCTCTGCTGGGCCTGGGCCTTTGCTAGCGCGGCCTGTTGATGCATACCAGGATACATCCTTCCAATGTTGCTAGTCTGGCTAGGGACAGTGGGAGACTGCAGCGTCTGTGACTCGCCTCCAATCGCGTTCGGGTTAACAGTCTGCTCTGAGAAGAAAAACGAAGTGTCCGGCTGGGACTCGAAGTCGAGATCCATATCTGTCGTGTTGAGGTTTTGCGACGGCGCAGTGTTAAAATCAAACATCTCTTCATTCGAGTTCATCTCCGCCATGTACTCCAAGGTATAGCCGGTAATCTGAGCATTGTTCTGATTGATGGCAAGCGTGCTGGCGAGGGCGCCTGGAACGAATGGCGTCTGCTGCTTATACTGGTCGTATTGATGACTGGGGCCAGATAAGCTCTGATTTGTAGGCATAGTTGCTGATGTCGTCACTGAAGCTGACGGCCTAGCAAATTGAGGTTTGTTGTTCGTAGTGGGAGAAGCAGAAGGAGATTGATATGGCATTGCATCGTACTCGGAAAAGTCGAGAAGATCCAAAGGGTCAACGACTCCCGTCGGACTCGTCGAGGACTGGCTTGAAGCCGACATAATAGCACTATATTGTGAAAACTACTCTCGTCTAGGCGGTGTAGTTGACTGTCTATGAGAGCGAAGACCAAACGCAGATAATAAATCGCATTCGACAATGAAAGTTGGTTTCGATTCGCTGGTCTGATGATGTGTTGTTTTTGCAAGATGTAGTGGTTTCGGTTGTATAGGGGGGAAAAGGCGAGAGAAATGGCGAGATTGGTAGAAAGCGCGGATCAGCTGGGAAATTTGGATATAATGGGTGCCTGGGAGAAAGCTTGGAGTGGGCAGTTCCGGGGGAGACCCTTGAGTGGCTTGGCGAGGACTTGGCCTTGTCGGGCAGGTTGACAGGGGTCGGACTGTCGATTAAAGAGGGGAGGGACGCGTAAGCCAGTGCGAAGGTTCTCCCCTTCTCGGCCAATGGTCCACAACGTCCTAAGACCGAAAGCGAGCAGCCCCGGTCCAATCAACGGCCCCATCTCTAGCTTCTGTGGTACGGCGCTATATACTTGGATTCAGTAACAACTTATCGCTTGCGATGTTTGTTACCGCCGGCCAGCAAGACGATTGATTCTTCGCAGTTCGAGGATGACGACGCCGATTTCACCGCCCAATAGCCTCTTCTGATATTGATGTATATCTCTTGGCTGGCGATGAATGATGACGATGTCAAACACGACGACTAGACGAAAGTGCTAAACACGATGCATTAGGTCCTACCGCTAGATACTCATACCAGAAATGTCAGTAGGTTGTAGCACACATGCATCAGATCCGAGTGGTTTGTTTGGACGAACACCGAGGCTTGCCAGCCAAAAGGCATCCTAAGTCGCAAATACTTGAAGCTTCGAATTATTAGCTACCCGAAAAGCAGATAGGGAAGTATAGGGTACAATCCCCCTTTTTTCGGGTTCAACGGTTATAACGGCCACAATTGTTAGACCGACGAAGTGCCCGGGAGAATAACGGGATACTTTACTGAATACAGGTCAGTATGAGAGTATCCCGTCAGCTATACGACACTGCGGTAATACTGTCAAACTGTTCCTACGAGTATCTATTGTACTAACGCAAACAATCCAACTTCTGGCCTTTACTCACGTGTTTGGTACTGAATGTGACGGCCCATGCGAGAACGAGAAGGAGAACTGTCAAATACGACGTACAGTGCGTGTGTTAGAAGCCAACCCCTGACAGACGAGTCGCTTTGAAGGAAAGAAAATTGGATAATTGAAATCCTAAGAAGCACAGCCACCGCCATCATCTCATCTTCTTCACGACACTCTTCTTGGTTCCTCTTGGCAAGTTGTTCAATACCGTACATAATTTCCAATTCAAGCATCGCCAAGATGCCGGATTGCTGTACATTAGAAGCTCGCGCCTCAGAAATCATATCTCCGAACGCTTCGGCGTAGAGAAGCATGTTTGACAGAAAGCCATTACCAGACAAAGAGTTTCTAGTTTGTGTTTCCCAAGATTGTAGACGGAGGAGACGGAGGAGACGGACAATTATCGTCGACGCTAATCAACGCCCTAGGTTCGACCACGGAAAGTCGGCCGCTTTAGGGTGCCGAACCTATGAAACTTTGTTATTCATTATTTATGCGATGTCGGTAGTTTACCATCTAAGGCCCGTGGTAGCGACTGACAAACTAGGCTTGTTTCGGTCTAGTGATTGAGGCTTGGATTCTTCGCGCGCGTTTCCTTCAGCTGGACAGGGACTCTCTCTCATCCGTGCATTCTCTTATATGAAGACGAAAATTCACACAGCCACAGCAGACCCCTATTTCCAATGTTAAAGACACGAGAGACAATACTTCGAAATCGAAGAATGCTTACATACGATAGGAGATGAGCTCGATATCGCCTCCAAGAGCCCCATGCCTTGGCATCGCCCAACAGGATACCGCGTAATACATACATATGCATTCTTTACACATTGTCGTAACTCTCGGCATTTGTCGAGTGGGACATGGTGGCTAACGGCTATAAAAATAGCTTTTTTAGCTGCCACGATGAGGCTGTTTCACCTCGATCTGATGCAGATCTCCCCACTGGGGGTTTTGTTAGCCTCGACTTCGACTCTTCTAGCTTCGAGGTAGAGGGTCCCATAACTCGGCGACTTGGATGGAGCAACTACGGGATTCAACCCAGGTAGGTAGGGACTCCGATAAAGAGATGGTTCGACGACTCGATGATCCGATCTTCCCGCACCTAGTCCTGGTGAAACCCCTTTATAGAGTCTAGGTTCTAATGCATTATCGCCGGCCACGATCTCCTTAGCCGTTACAGCGATTCTAGAGATGCTGGGTCTCGAGAAGATATTCGGCCATGTCTGGCACTAGTTGACTGGCAGATTATCTTAGCAAATGGGCAGATAGGTGACGAGTCGTGTCGTTTGCCGATTCTATCTTTAGAATATACACGAATGCAAGACCATCAAAGTGTTGCTTCTGCAACCCTTCTTCCAAGACATCGAATCCGGACAAACAATTACAAAATTTAGGTAGGCTCGGTAGGTAAACTTTCCATCTTTTAATGCCAAGAAATGGACGTCCGGAAGTGTTAGCCATGTGGTCGTGGCTGTGATGGTGGTGTCGCTTTCCAGTGTGGCTGTGCTAGTGTGGCGACAATATTGATATCAGATTCCTAGGAAGTATTCTCTGCATCGGCAGATATTTACCACCGCTGTTATACATGCGATTGGTGGAGGATGGATAACTCAACGGAATCAGCACCGACACCGATGAAACCCATCTACCTTTCTCTCCCGAAAGTTGGCTAATAGCACAAACTCAAGGCTCAAGACCAGGACGCTCAATGAAGCCCTCGACTCGAGTGTCAACAACTAGTTACCCTCCTCCTAGATATCTAGTTAGGTTATGTGTTTTGGTCGACCCTTAAGTGAAGTGAAACCTTCTATCGAATTACCTTTTCCATCACAGCACCTCCCTGATGTCATTGCTACTCATGAATCCGGTATACTCGAAGCCACTATTTACAACACCGCCCAGATATGAGCCAGCTTTTCTTAAGTAAACCCACTCCCGAACCGTGGTATGAGGACCAATATTCGCCCGACAACCACTTCGAGGATGTAGGGCTCGTTTCACAACCGCCATCTCTTCTGGGTATGATCCAAACCTGATACGTCACCAGAGGTGGAGCCCACCTATTCATCTTCAAATTACGGCCGAGCCCTGCCATCACTGTTCTACAATGTAACGTCAGAGAAAATCGAGGCTGTGAGAGTGGAAGGACCCTCGGACACCCTGGCCCCAGCTGTAGGACCAGGCTGAGGCGCACCTACGACTTGAGGAGGCCGCCGAGCACTTAGCTAATAGGCATGGACGTGTAGGTTCGAAATCAGAATATGTAAATGTCCTAATGCTTCAATGAGTTATTGTCTACCTAGGCACCTATAGTATAGGTACGGATAGTCCAGTATACCTGCGTAAGACGCCGCGATTAGGAAGCAGTCTACTGTCCATCGGTCACTTCTGCAGAAATATCGCCATACCAGTAAGATTCTTTTAATCCTTGATGTTAATTAGCTATATCCCGTATGATTAATACCTGGGTGATAGCTGTTGCTATCTAAGCATCTTACTACAGGAACCCTTGATAGAAGAGGCTCAAGGGCGGTCTTTTGTGAACAGATACCCCTACATTATTCTATAGGCACGTCTTAATAATCCTTTTGGTGATTGATTCTTTTGGCACAAGCATGTTGGTCATCATCAGTAGGTATTTTGGAACTTTGACGCTATATCGGAGCGGCGGAGATAGCAATTAGAAAACACATTGGTTTTCGGTGATAATATGACCTACCATGCATTGAATGCTACATGCCAGCATACGAACATCATCCGGTTACTAATCAGTCAAACACATTAACTACTCATTATGTCAATTATCTATGATAACTCACTGAGCATAAAACGATCCCTGTTGTTCCTATTTTCAGATAAAGGCGTCTTCTTATTGAGTCTCTTAGTACTTATTACTATCAAGTCGTGGAGTATCGAAAAGCGTATTTTTATTACCAAATACAATTCTCCAATTTACACTTTTCAATATACTCCTACGGCTCAGCATGACGCTATCTCATCTGCGGGCTGACCTTTATAATGCTCCTGCTATTCCTGCGAACGCAACACTACCAGATGGGTCGGTTGGATTCTAGCAGCCGACAGTTGTGACCTTAGTCTCGGGGCAACCCGAGACTGTCCTCATCGACACGTTATTTACGGCCGAGCAAGGTGTTGCTCTGGGCGATTGGATCGAAGATATAATCCCGGACAAGCGTCTTAGCACGATCTATATCACCCACGGCCACGGCGACCACTGGTTTAACTTGCCTTACTTAAAGCGACGGTTCCCGGGAGTAGAGGTTGTTTCCACGCAGAAGTCTATTGATCACATGGCAACCCAGTTAACCCCAGAATTTCGGTCCTTCTGGCATGACCTGTTCCCCAACCAGATCAACGACGAATCTTTTCAAATCGCCGTGCAGCCCTTAGCTGATAACAAGTTTACCCTCAGGGACACACCTCTGAGGTTATCGATGTGGGGCACTCGGATACCGACGAAACGACATTCCTCCATGTGCCTGCGTTGAAGATGGCGGTGACGGGGGACATCGTCTACAACGACGTGCATATGTGGATGGCAGAGTCCCCTTCGCAAAGCCAGCGGGATACGTGGCTACAGTCCTTAGACAAGGTCGCGTCGTATAGTCCGGAGATAGTTATCGCTTCGCATCATAGGCCAGGGGGCGTAGACGGGGCCTTCAACATTGAGGCCTCGAAACAGTACATCAAGACGTTCAGCAAGCTGGTACAACTATCTACAAGTGCGGTGGAACTGTATAACAAGGTGGTGGAGGCATATCCAAATCGCATAGGAAGGCTGGTATTGTGGTTGGGTTGTCAGGCGGTGCTTTCAACGAAAGATCAGTCATCACTGCCGGACGAGTTATGAAGCAACTTTTTAGGTCTCGACATCTATCTAAAACAGTATCGGTCGTGTATCAGGTACGCAAAACGCTAAGATGGATTCGAATTGTTGATAATAAAAGTCTTGCTTGTTTAGAAATCATGGTTATGTCGAAGTTTCAGCCTTTATTACGTACCAGCTTTTCCTCCTCTGGACCAATCTCTGGGTACTAGATGTCGTCTTTTCATCGCTGAGTACCTAGGTAGGTAGGTTTATAATTCCTGAAAGTACTCCTTTCGGCGCGTTTACCTCATTAGCTCTGACCCTCGCTGCTACGGCTTGTATTATCATAGTTCTCGCTCTGGCACCGTACTGTTTCTACTCTCTTGGAACCCCCGCTAATATCTCCATCGGATAAATCCTGATGCCTCTTAAGAGACACAGGTTCGTGATTTTTGTTTTTGGTAAGGTCTAATAAGTATACTCCTTGATGGTTGGGGCTTGACGAAAGAATCTTTTGTAGGGCAGATGTTAAAGGGGCTAGGTCTCCTCCTTCATCGAGGATGTACTTGCTTAGCCTCTCTATGATGACACGGCGATTACCATTTAGCTTTAGATTTGATGGCGAAGTCTTGCATTTGCGAAGGTCATTGCTGATTGTGGCGATACTACGTGGATTATAACTTACCCTTAGAAATGCGTCTAAAGCAGAGAGACCAGCTTCCAAATATTCTTTTATATTGTTTGATATAAATACTGAGAAGAATTAATAGAAAGTAGTATTGCCAGACGAACCTAAAATACCTAGCATCAGGGTTCGCGCCGTGACCTAAGAGCATCTCAATGATACCCGTTAAAGTTGAATAAGGAGAAGTACCCATGATCGTTTTGAAGCTTCCTCTCGACATACGGCACGAGCTGATGCTGTTTACGAAAACCCGACCGCGTATCGCGTGTTCGGAGGGCGTTATCAATAGCACCGTTGGAGCTTTCCACCATTTCTGTGAAAGATCTTTCATACTCGTCTTAGAGCTCGATAATATCGTCGCAGTTTGGTGTCAGGTTTTGATTGCCTCAACGGCATATATTAAAGCTAGATTTAGGCATGCAATGAATGGGCCCGTGGTCTCCCCGGGCACATACCTAACAACCCCAAGAGTTTGAGGATGCTTGTAAGAAGTCGTATTCAAGAAAACAAGGTATGCCTTAGCGATGGAGTAAAAGGCGTTAATCTCCTACATATCGACAATGGTGTCGTCGTTTCACAACCCTTCGTGTAGCGACCTTATTAAAAAAACGCACAGAAAAATACTCCTGCGCTTTGGTAACTTGTTCGACGGGTTGCGGAGTGTGCCCCCTTATATAGGGGTTTCTTATGAGATGTACTTGTTAGCCAAATCTCCCATTGAGGCTCCTGGCTTACTAACGTTATCGCAATGTCTATTAACTATGTGAAAGATAATTCCTTAATTATTGTGTTTATTGCACCTAAGGCAACTCTAGGGATCGGTTATAACACAGTAAGGACTTTTGGCCCTAAGCCTCTCGCCGAAAAACCACAACATACATATTACAAAGGTACCAAATGTTACAAAGCCACCTGCTAGAACCGTAGCTCCAAGCCCGAATCCCAAGGCGTCAAACATATATGGTGCAAACAGAGGAAAGAATGCAGCTGTAAGGCTTCGCAAAACGAGGTTCGTCGAAATGGCGGAAGCAGCATATTGTGTATATGTGTCGATTGTATAGACAGAGACACACCCAGAGCACACATAGACCCCCATGGCAAATATTAAGCTCCCAATATTTGGCATGATCCAGTGTAATTTGGCCTGACCCGACCATCCCCACCAGAGCAGTCCTACCGGTACGAGTATAGTTCCTAGGACCATGGCGGGAACACGAAACTCAGGGCGACCGACACCGTGGTTGCGCCGCTTTAGCTTGAGATAGATGTAGTCGTTCAAATGGCCGGCAACATTAACACCCAGTATTAGGCCGATTGCAAAGGAAACATAGTTCAAGCTGCCGATACCTGTGCTTTCACCATAGTGCTCTGTCCACATTAGAGGATACATGAAAAGAAACAAGAACATGGTGCCGTATAAAAGAGCCATGTATCCAGCAAGTAGTTGTACTATTATCTGCGTACCGAGCATGCGAAGCGGGCGTTGGAGATGTGTTCGCATGAGCTTGAGAAAATCCGTCACCCTCTGCTTCGTTGGCAGTTTCTCAGAGACATTATTCTGGCTCTCCCTCTTTCGGTGAAGCACTGCTTGAATCCTTGGCTCAAAGGTTTCATGAAGGAAAATAATGGAAAGAAGCGTGACGACTCCTGACGCAATAGATGTTACGAAGAAAATCCAGCGCCAGGTTGTTCCCTGCGATATAAAAGCGCCGCAGATTGGTCCCAAGGCCGGACCAAGGAGAGGCGCAGCCATGAAGATTGCAAATGCTCTTCCCCTCTCTTCAGCGTCCCATAGATCGCTTATGAATCCTCCAGCGATTGCATCGGCCACACAGGCGCCAAATCCAGACAGTAACCTGAAAGCAAGCATTTGTCCGAGGGTGACAGCTGCTCCGCAAGCCGTGTTCCATACCAAAAAAATAATACTACCCGTTACTAGTATGGGTTTACGACCGTATACTTCGGAGAGCGGCGCGAGAAGTAATGGTGATAGCCCAACTCCAATCAGAATCAAGGAGTTAACTAGAAGCCACTGGTAAGGCTGCGAAATGTGCAAGTCGTTCGAGATATGGATCTGTGCTGGTGCTAGCATGGTTTCCGATAAGGGTTGGAGGAATGCGAAAGCAGACAGTATGAGTGTCGCCGTCCACTTCTTAGGTCGAGACCACATCTTCGGTAGGCGATCGTCGTTAGGTTTCATCGACGTATCCTGTTTCTGTCAGCTCATAGACCTCTCTGGAAAGCTCCAATTCTTGCCCTTGGACCCATTACGTACCGGCTGGTCTTGAATTTGTCCAATTTCCACATCCTTGGTAGCGAAGCTAGGGACGTCATGACTGTCCACATGAGCCAGGGCTTCAGCTTGGATTCGGGTGGCTTCCATATTGTACCCGTGACTGTCGAGAATCTGATAATATGGTTTCCACGCCGCGTGCTCCTATTTCCAAGATGATTTGGAGAGGACTTTGTCGGCTCAAGTCTAAGAGTTGATGGCCAAGTCCCCAGCAGCCCAAGGGTAAACGGCTTGAGTGCCAGGTGGGCAATCACTGTGGCAATCCTCGAGTTTCTACAGTGACACACAGTCTTGATCTGTTTCTAGGAGGTGCACTATCCGAACTCTGTTCGTAAGGCCGCCAATGGATTCGAACCGACCGGTGCATCGATAAGTTACGGTGAAGATCTCAGGATCCAAGCCTTCAAATTTACCTCGGTTTGCTACATGTAAGTCTTTGTTACCAACAATCTACCCCCACACCGACATCGCAACACATCATGCAAGGAGCCGTCTAATAGCCCCGAGAAAATTAATTGATGTACGTACCTAGGTACCTAAGGAATAAAGGGAGTACTGGATCCGAGTCCACGTGCTACTGCGATGTAACGAAATGTATGAAATATGATCTGATGTACTTCTAATTTTTTGTGCCCCTCCTACGAAAACAAATCATTTCTTGATATCTAAGAAATGAGTCCATTAAGTTGCTAGAAGGGAATTGCTACGTTTGTTAAATGAAATTTAATATATAAGATTCTTAATTCATAAAATATCCCCTATTTCCTTAGTTGAAATAAAAGGCAGTGTTTAAAGGGTAGAAAAAGTTAAAGCCAGTGTTAATAGTGCTCGCATATTATCTATACATTTGACCTTGCAGGTTTTAATATTGGGTAACACATAAGGTGTCAATACCTGCATGTGGAAAGTGATAGTTTTAAAGAGGCGAGAGAAAAATGAAATTCAGGCATAGCTATGATGTGATTCACGCCTTACTTAGGGAGGCTGTATATGATTGAGTGATAAGCCAACGGGGTCATAAACTTAGGTATGTTAGAACTAAACAATGTGTTACCAAGGTAGGTAAGAGAGGTAGGTAGTGTATCATTTAGGGTTTCCCATTAATCAGATAGAGCACACTAACTATTATTAGGTCATTCGACGGCTTAGTTCACCCGATGAAAATTGATGCCCAAGTCAGCCACTGAGTCAAGTGATATTTGAGGTCAAACACGAGATTAACCAATCCAAATCGATACTTTTTATTGTTTAAGTGGGACTCAATATGTTGTGGACCAGCTAATTTACTAAGTCCAGGCAATTTCAAAACCAGGTAACCGGTACCCTTAGATAAAGGGAATTGCTATTTCAATAGTATCCCACTTTCAATTATATGCATGTGGTATTTTGCAGATTTAGGAAGGCGGTAAGCGTTTTACCTCTAATCGCGCTCAATCTCATATACACCTAGATAGGTAACTTTTGATTCCTTTCGTTCAATTTTATGGAACATCTATCACTTTAAAGATCTCAATAGGGCGACTTTGGGAATACCAGGCTTGCCTTGGTGCACCACTTGGACGGCTGGCTATAGGGACGAGAACGTGGCGGGCGGCGCTGGTTAAGGTCAAGGGAATCACGTGACGCCCCTTGTCCTGACCTTATTCGACTATTATGAGATACGACACTAGGTACCCTCTAAAACAAGTTTAAACGTTGTAATATCCTAGATATCCCTTCGACTAACACGTCGGTACACCGCTATCTTCTTGACGCACAGCGTTATGCTGAGTTCGGATGTGGTGTTACCTACATATATGCACCCTGTTGTCAGGCAATGTGCAGGCAATGATTATCAGGAGGATAGGTACGCATAAGAAAGGCTCGGTGAAACCTCCGTCTTTTAGGGTAACACAATTGAGGAGATATTCGATAATTTCTCATCCTCATGCAAGCCATCGAGTTCTGGCCAAGTTGAGTCATTGTGGTTGAGTTGGCGCATGGCGAGGGTCCGACCTCGAGTGTGTGGAAGGGGTGTTTAATGCCGGTATCTGGATTCTACTGTTGATTCCTATGTACCTACCTCCTGCCCGTAGGTAGGTACACCTACCAAATTATCATGAGTAAATATTTCAGGGGGAGAGAAAACTCGTGAGGTGAGTACGCTAAGTTAGTAATATCGAGCCATTATCCCTAAAAGATCCCCATTTTGATTGATCATTCCATCTAGATGAGCGATATCCAGCTTAGTTCCGTGAACTTCGATCTGGAGCAGGAGCATCTGTAGGGGGCGTTGAGTTGACTTGCAAGAGTGAGTGTTCATTGAAGCATCGGAAGCTAAGCTGTGAATATTCGGTCAAACTAGGATCTCGCTTCTGCTTGCGCAAGTAGAAGAAGAAATACAACTATCGGCTTCATTTCTCCTCCCAAGGTTTGACGGTCTTCCCTTCTTCATATTTCCCTCCAACCGGCCTCCACATGAGCCAGAATGTGAATGGCCCAACTTTATCTTCTATTTCCTTCCACTTCTCATCCGGAGCGTCGGTCATGGGTATGTTGACGTTTTCCTCAAGGTAGATAAAACCATTCGCTTCGTATAAAGGACGCCCGTATGGGGTTGAATCCAGGAAGAATTCAATTCCCATTTCGTCTGCTTTCTTCATACCCCAATCCATGAATTGCTGTCCGACACCCTTACGTCGATAGTTAGGGTGAGTGAAGATGATAAAGAGATCTAGCTTATGTGAGCCGTAGCTGGTCACAGGGGCATAGTAATACTCACAGAGATGAGGTCTCTGGGCCCTCTGAGACCTCGGCCTGTTGTGGTTTTCTAGTGCTTTCTCCGCGAAAGAACGAGTGCTGTCACTTGGGAACCAGCTGACTTCCGAAGCATGGGGGTTTGCAAATGGGTTCTCTTTGTGGATATTCCAAAGAGCACCCCCTGCTATTTTGCCAGTCTTAGTGTCAACGACCTTGTTCCAATAGCTAGTGGGATCATGAGTATGCCAAAGCTTAAGTCGTGTTGCGGCCTCCTTGATGGCCTCTTCACGGGCTTCTTCTCCGGCTCCATGAATTGGGAAGAAAACATGAAAGAACCTCTGCGGGGGATCTTCGTAGGACTCGAATAAGCACCTAGCAAGCGCTGGAAAGTCCACGTCTGCGTTGATTTCTTGGAGCTCTAGAGTCATGGTTACTGGTTTCAAATGAATAGAAGTGAGCCGGTGATGGACGGAGGGAATGTAGAGAAGCTTCGTAAAGTTGGGGGCTGGTGCGTTCAATCAATTAGGTACACCGATCGATGCAAATCTTAGTTGTACGGAGGATCCGGTGAAGGTAATACGTTTTCTTATAAATGGATGTTACGCACGTACCCGCCCAACAAAGTACAGGCCCGCGCACAGCTGGAGCCCCCTTACTGCCTGTAGCTACCAGGTACATAGGTACCCCTACCTAGGAGGTATGTAGGTCCAGTAGCACTACCTGTAAAACACCTGCTGTACCCCACGAGAACCTGCAAGCACATATATGGATATACGTCGGCCAATAGAACTAAGTACACATCCGAGAAACATCATGTACAGCTTTGTCTCGCCATTCCACAACCCCCACTTTCGCACGCAAGCAGGAAGTCATGCCAAGAATACGGCGTCAGGCTCGCTAGAAGCAATTCGCAGCTTGTTAATAGGTATCTGAGGCACCAGCAACTGAAGAAAACCTATTCGATGCTGAGCCTCTTTGCAGATATATGTCAGTCACATCTATCCTTTCTGTCTTCCAACAGTTCTCTTTGCCATTGGTTTTGTGGGCTTGATTGTATGCAGCATGATGGACGTACGAGCAGTAGCAGCTGATGACAAAAGCCAGATTATTCAAATCGTAATATGGTTCGTTTGTATTGTGGCAGTTTTCAGCGTCGGTGCACGCATGGGGACGAAATATATAATGACAAGAAAGTTAGCCTGGGATGACTGGCTCATGCTAATAGCCCAGGTCAGTCTGTCGCCTTCTTCTAATCGGCTTGTTACTAAACTTCAACAGGTGACCTACCTTGCTCAGTGTATCTCGATATCTCTTGGTGCATCACAAGGTCTTGGAAAACCCGACACTGCCTTAAGCAATGAGGCCATCGATAACTTCCTCAAGGTGTGGCCCTTCACCCTTCAGCTCCTTCATAAGTATACCCAACTAAAAAAGACGGTCCTGTAGGCAGAATATGCCAGCACGGCGTTTCTTATATTGACACTAGCCCTCATCAAATGGTCGATATCCGTCTTTATCCAACATTTATCCCCAGGCACGATGCATCAGCGCCTTGACAACGTACTGCGCATAATTGTTGGACTCTGGTTGCTCTCTGCTATGCTTGCTTCCCTCTTCGAGTGCGCCATACCGGCTCCATGGGATTATATCAATGGGGCCCAATGTATTGATAGGGTATTGTGTCAGCGAATTCTCAGCCTCGAGAACATAATCGCTAACAGGTATGTGAGTGAAGCGAGCGTGGTGGACTTATGTCTCTGTGGTCAATGTGATCACCGAGGTTTTCATTATCACGCTATATACCATCATTATCGGAAAAATTCAGATCTCTCGTTTAAGGAGGGCAATCGTTATTTCGATTTTTTCTTTGCGACTACTGTAAGTTTGCGTCATTTTCCGTTCAGAAAGCCCCCTTACTTTCCAAAAGAAACCCGTTCCCAAATAACTGTTTCTACTAGGGTGATCGGCATCGTCATAGCACAGCTCGTCATCTTCCTGGACGAATTCCCAGGCTCTGGTCTGACCGGAAGCAGCTGGTTACCCGTGGTTTTGAACCAAATAGTACTAGGCTTGAGCGTGGTTACGGCTTGTGCTCCTTATCTTAAACCGTTCATGGAAAGCCTCGAATCTAGCATAGTTCGAGTGGAAACCATACCCGGATCAGAAGAAGAATTATCAGGAGATAGAATTGGCTTGGGCGGATACTATTCAAATAATCTGAGCAACTCCACGGCTTGCTCTTCACACAGGTGACTGGGTGGTCAATTAATATATACTTTTAGTGCAGTTGTTACATTAAAACTCCTCACAACGGCAACAATTACATCCAATGTTTTGATGATGTGACTACCTGATACCTGTATCGCGTCGTACCAACATATGCGGTGAGGATCAAAACGCCAGAACGCCAGTTATTTCACCCCACCCCCTTACAGCTCTTTGGCGTAGGATATACGGGATATTTCGGCTACTAGCAGTGTAAGAGTCTCACAGTGTAACCATCCATTACAACTCGGTCCCTAACTAAAATTAGGACTTTCACAGTGCAAGGTCTTAGACTCGAAGGCCCCCCAGAGGTTGCCGCTAACATATATGTCAGCGAGGGTCGTTTAGCAAGACCGAGAGGGCCCTTCACTAACGAATACGCATCAACACGCACATGCCGCTCTCATATCTTCCACTATATCCTTCGTACCACTTGATGACATTGTCACGATCATTGAAAAATGGAGACTAATCTAGAGCTAAAGGACGTTCTACACACAGGCCTACCCGTGCCTATAGTGTCCATACATTCTTCACCCGATGATGCCACACTGGCACGTCTAGGAAAGAAGCCCGTCTTGAAGAGGAATTTCGGGTTCATGACAATACTGGGCTTTAGCTGTACTGTGCTCATTACTTGGGAAGGATCATTGATGTTAGTTGCCCTTATGCATTTCATTCTTCCCTGCTACTTACCTGCTAACGAATAATAGTACGTTTCTCTCAGGACTGCAGAAGTAATACCATTCTATCTTAGTGTATATGAGCTTGGGCTTACTGAAAATCGCAGCGGCGGCCCATCTGGTATTATATATGGATTCCTTGTTGTTTGGATTGGCACCCTTTCTGTTTTCGCAACGATTTCCGAACTTGCCTCCATGGCCCCAACGTCTGGTGGGCAATACCATTGGATCTCCATGCTTGCGCCGCCATCGTCTCGTAAATTCCTCGGATACATCGCTGGATGGTTAACCATCACAGGCTGGCAAGCCTTACTCGCGTCCGGGGGCTTCGTCACCGGAACAATGATCCAAGGCCTTATTTTACTCACACACCCAGACTACGCTAACGTCATGAAGAACTGGCACGGAACCCTCCTATTCTGGGCTGTGGTTCTTTTAAGTTATGTCATTAACACCGCAATGGGATCTCTTCTTGCTAGATTCGAAGGCTTTGTTCTTATTCTTCATCTTGTCGGCTTTTTTGCTGTGTTGCTTCCCTTAGTACTATTAAGCGAACACGGGACTGCCACAGATGTGTTCGATACTTTCCTCAATCTGGGGGACTGGCAAACGCAAGGATTATCATTCTGCATCGGAATAGTGGGGAGTATCTTTGCATTCCTCGGGGGAGACGGGGCTATACACGTAAGTTGTAGGTCCAACATGATCGCTGCATCGGTAACCAGGTCCCTGATGCTGCGGTCAAATGGATTCTTAGGTTTACTCACTACTTCATAGATGTCAGAGGAAATCCGCAATGCTGCTATTGTTGTACCTCGTTCCTTGATGACCGGACTCGTCGTCAATGGAATACTGGGATTTGCGATGTTAATTGCGACCTTATACTCTATTGGCGACATCGATGCGGCATTGGCTGAGAATCCCCAGTATCCTTTCATGGCTATATTTCGTCGTGCTGTGGGCGGCTCAACCACAGGGGCGGCGGTCATGGCCGCAATTGTTATATTCATGTCATTTAGCGCTACCACTGGCTGCCTCGCATCGACCTCACGGATTTACTGGGCCTTTGCGCGCGATCGCGGACTTCCCGGCTGGAAGGTTCTAAGGAAAATCAGTCCAAGAACAAGTATACCCCGTTACTCCGTCCTTACGAGTACGATTATTGCCATAATATTGTCTCTTGTTAATTTCGGAGACTCTACAGCCTTCAATGGCGTGATCTCTATCTCAATTGCTGGGTTATTTGGGTCGTATTTAATCGCGGCTTCGTTACTCCTTTATCGCAGACTCACAGGAGGGATCTACTCCCCAAAGAATGATGATATCCTCACCAATACGATGGACACACACTTGACATGGGGGCCTTGGCATCTTCCAGGAGCATTCGGAATCGCGAATAACGTCTTCTCGTGCGTCTATCTGCTCTTCGCTTTTTTCTTTAGCTTCTGGCCCCCCTACAGAGAGGTTACGCCCCAAAACTTCAATTGGGCTGTAGTCGTCTTCGGCGCCGTAGTCTCGTTCAGCATGTTATACTATGTCGCCTGGGCAAGGAGATTTTACTCGGGGCCGGTCGTCGAAATTGGTTCCTGATCAATTGATTTTAAAGTGAGTGGCAGCGATGGTCAAGCCGGAACATGGCAGGTACTTACCTAGGTACATAAAGCAAGCAGAGGTGTTAATGTAAACAGATAGACATTGACGATGGATTTATTCGATTCACGATTCATATTACACGCATAATTGGTGATATATTAGCCCCCCTGACCACCTTGCCGCCAAATACCCAGTATCGTGGGGATGAGATCAGATGTCATGTTTGAAGTCCAAGATGACAGAAAGGTGCCGCGCAACTGATCGCGCCCCAAACGAGGAGAAATCCCAGCATAAGGCACGGCCAGCGTTGCCAATTGCTGGCTTAGGATGAAATCTAGGTACCTAGTGAACGACTTCCAAGGCCAAGTTTTCGAATCTGGTGCGTGCTTGTCCAGGGTTAGTGTTTTATATACAGGTATTGGGGAAAGAAATGACTGGCATGAGAGGGCATCCTTAAATACCCAATTAGAAAAGAGAGGGCATCATTCCTCGATCAGTACCTACCCCCATGTCAGTGGTGGTAGTCTTAGTACAACTCCGAGTCCAAAGGACATATATATCTGGCATCTGTCAATCACCTTCATATTCATCGCTCTGAAGCGTACCTGAAGTATCTTTGAATTTAGCAGAAACGGAATTAGTTTTTTGTTATATTGCTATCAGGTAGCTTTTTACCTAGGAGGTAAGCAGTTAGACCAGATGCATGATATTAAGTATAGCTGTCAAGCGAGAGAAGTAGCTGCATTTAGGAAATCACTAGGCTGTAACATTCAGGTAGTTATTCTACGTAAGGAGACTTCGTCTTTCGGTATTTATATATTTTAGGAGGCTATAACAAGGCACCTGCGAGGCAATTTCTCCTAAACTACTTAAGTCACATTCTGCTATATAACTACCTCTAATAATCTAATTAATTACTTACCTAGGTGGGTAGGTACGTACATACGTTCGTATTATGGGAAATTCATGACAGTTCGGTACCAGTGCTCGCCCGTTGGAGTCAGGGCTGCCGCATCTCCCATTTGTTGGTTAACTCCTCCAGAGGTAGGTGTTGGTGTCAGTTGTCTATCGGCGGCTAAGTCGTTATTAGAGCTCGGTAGGTCTGTTGAATCTACGACGCGTTCTGGTTCGGGCTTAACAGTGTTAGCTCGCCTGCGGTTCGTTGTGGCTCTATATTCCATTGCCATTATGGCGTGATAATTGCATAAGTACACACTTATGGTGCCCCTTGGTTCGTTACACGTAGTACAGCGCTTTAAGGCTCTCCTCAGTTGATATCTCTCTCCGATCTTGTTTAGGCACTCTTGGCACTTACTCTTGCCAACCACAGCAGGTCTTTGACAGTATACTCGATGATTGCAAATGGAACCCGATTTATTTTTCTTCCGTTTTGGTTTATCGCCATACCGTTCAAGGTGATTATCGCCGTCCATAGTGTGACTTGGCCCTGCCTTGCGTTTTTTAATTGCCGGCGCGTAGCTGTATGGAAGTCTCCTTTTGCCATCCATAGCGGTGTTGTGACATTCTTTCTGTATGAACTGACGGCAGGACCCCCGATCAGGGTTCGGGGGCGTTTGATCCATGGTTGCCGCCTAACCTGCTCTTATTAAGGCGAATATATCACATAGGTAACTAGGCGGTGGCTGTTAATGATACTTCGGCACAAATCTGAACATTTGTAATCATTCCCTAATAAAATTATACGTTTCTAACATAGTTATTGTTTAAAGCAATAAATCCTTTAAAAATGCTAATGTTAATCGTTAACCTTTTGTCGTCTTACACTACTCCTTTGTTTATCTAATTATAACTAGTTAGTTATATGTTAAATATATTATCCAAAGAGACTAATCTTGCTACGCATCATTCAACGTAACATGAAACTATTATATTTAAAGTGTTACTAAGCATAATTGACCTCTTAGTTAAATCGATAGGAAATTATAATCATACCCTTAGTATTTGCTCGTTGTTTGGACTAAATGTGTAATATCTTAGCTTAATATTACTATAGGGGACTAAGTAATGTCACAAAATATTTATAGAAGTAATCTAGTACCAATATCTGTTCGGCAAAGAGAGTAGATCATATTCATACCTGTTCTTTCCGTTGCCCACACATTTAGGTTACGTTCTGACTTATTCCCGACAAGACATAATACCGTCGAGGGGCTTAGCTTTCCGTCGCTCGGTACATCGCTATGCTTTTACTCTCACTGTTTCATGTAGTTTATACAAAGTACCTCTGAGCTAAGGACGTTGAGTCGTTTGTTACATATAACACACCGCTGTGTAGCTGTCCTAATCCTTTCTCTGCGATATTTCCGGCCGTGTATTTTCTCTAGGTACTACTAGAGGTTATATATCACACCGAAAGCGATCACACGAACTAATCTATGTCGAGATCATGTTAACTGATATAGAGTCCTTCACGGCGTGGCATAATATTACCAAATCGTCGACTGGTTCTATTGGAATCCAGGCCATGCTTAGAATAACAGTATCTTAATTACCACGTCATTTGCCCTCTTCCGCCATGATCCTCTTCTGCATTTTCTTGGCTTCTATACTGGCCTTCCGTGGGTTCTTCGCCTCGAAAATCGCGTCTAGCTCTTCAAGGGTCATTCCCTTGGTCTCCACAAAGAAAAAGTACATGAAGGTCATCTCAAAGGCATCCCAAAATACGAAAAAGACATAGAACCAATAGCCGATTGAGTTGAGCGCGATCGGACCAACGAAGGTGTTCAAGAACCCAGCAGCGCCAGCAGTCAGCTTGAACGTCCCCATTGCCTTAGCTCGCATCTTGTTCGACACCACCTCCGCCGGATAGATGGGTTGCATCGGGGTGTAACCTACGTCCATATCAGTACTCTGCTCGCCAAGCGACAAGTCAGTAGACTTACCAGTTGCAAAGATAGCACCGAAGAGAAAGATGAACACGATCGACATTGTAGCGGCAGCGCTGTTGCCGTACTCAACTTTACCGGCTGCGCCCGCAGCTACAAGCGCAAGACAAATGGTCATTCCCAGAGTGCTGCCCATCAGCATCTTACGACGCCCCACGATATCGTGAAGACGAGCTCCACCCATCGAGAATACCCACCCAATGACTGAATATACTATATTTAGGACCTATTAAAATGTTAGATATGCGTCTTGAGACTGGTAATATATACTCACCAGCTGTGTGTTGGTATCAGTCACGCCAACTCCTTTCAACATGAGAGGAAGGTAGTAGCTGATGATGCTGGGGGACTATGTTAGCTCTGGCATATGACTGGTCGAGATTTCCTCACGACGTACTTATTGCCACTAAATTGTCCAAACCAGGAGAATGCCACGTTAAGCATTAGCCTATATCTGCTTGAACGTGTTTCGACAAGGACTCTGAGGTCGACAAGATCTTTCCATGTGGCTTTGGGTGCACCTTGAACAGTGCCAAGCATCTCTTTCATTTGAAGGACCACAAGAGGGTGATTTGGATCGCCGTTGGTATGGTATTTGGTGATGATCTCCCTTGCCTTCTCGTGTTGGTCATTGGCAATGAGGTATCGTGGAGACTCGGGGAAAAACTTGATAAAAAAGCAAACCAATCCGGGACAGACCATCTGTAGCCATAAGGGAATCCGCCAGTCGAGATCCCCCCGGTCCGCGAGATGGAGGTGGCAGGCATAGACGGAAGAGGTAGCCAGAATGGAACCAACATTATAGAAAGTGTTATAGGCTCCTGCAATCGTCCCTCGGTAAGTAGCTGGTGAAATTTCAACGAGGTAGAGAGGTGCCGCGGTATGGGCACATGTCGCAAAGAAGGACAGCACAAAGCGTCCGCCGATGAACATCGACAGATTCGTAGCCAGGGCCGTGATGATGGTACCGATGCAAACACCCAAACAGCCAAAGAAGATGTGCCATGTTCGTCCGTACCAATCAGTCATCCAGACGAAAAGGGCACCACACATTTGACCGACCTACGATAGTTAGTTAGTGCAACCCTAGTTGTCACTCTAGTCATATGTTACACACTTGGAAAATTGCGAACACTATCCCCGTTGAAGCATTTCCATTCGATGGAAGTCCGAAGTATCCTGTATAATTTGGGAGTGCCTGTGAAAGAATAATCAATAATAGGTTCGACTCAGGATACGCCTTCAGAGCTATGAATCATCAACTAGAACTAGGAATTTAAATGCACAAAAATACAGAGAAAGGGTTCAGTTATTTAAACGAGAAATTTTAATGAGTAGGCATTGCTTACATTAATTGAGCCCATCAATGAACTGTCGAAACCTATTGGTTATCAGTATTATTTTTATCACTCCTTGAGAAGGTTACTAACCGTTCATAGTAGAACAAAGAAAAATCAACCCTGCGAGGAGATAAAGTCTGATATAACCAGGGCCTCGAGGATTTGGCTTGTTCGTTGCCATAATAGCAGCGTACGTTTCCGGACTGGGCTCGATCCCGTCGACGTCGTCAAAGGCGATATGCCCATGTTTGTCCATGGTATCGTGACTCAGTCGAATCTTTGACGAAACAGAAACTCGGGAACCTCTAACTTGGTCCGCCATGGTCGAGGAGAGACAATGATGAATAATGGAAGTCCACCTTTGGCAAGGTGGAAACGAATAAGGACCAAGACTTAGAGGGGGAAAATGAGCACGAGGCCATCGTCTTATACGAATGGTCGGTAGTGAAGGGGATGTCCACAGGAAGCTTATCAACCCCGGCTCTCCACTCTCCTGGTAAGTCCCAGAACGCGGGAACCCCGTGGGGCCTGTAGATTTACCACGCGATGACCCCAGGATGTGGAGAGAGGTAACGATGAACATGTAAGCTGGGGTGATGTTGCGGGCTTCAAATTAGACGTGATTGGTCCCCGGGAATTTGATTTACCAGGTGCCTGAATCCCCCAGACTCTAGAATTCCCCTAGTAAGGCTTTTCATAGGCACCATGGCTGTATTTGGCAGACGGCATTATATATATCCCCTTGCCCGAAGTGGAATGCGGTAGATCAAAACACCGGCCGGCGCCAAGCGAGACGCCCCATCGTCAACAAAGCCGGCTACGGTCTAGAGTGTTGCGGAGCTTTAATAGTTAAGGATCTATCAACTTAGTAAAAGAGAACTATGGATCTATTAGCTGAATAGCACGTGGTAAAGAGATTCGGATGTACTTCGTAGGTTGTCGTGAAATAGTCGATGTTGAAGCAGTTCTAGGTTATGCATCAATTGAGTGACCCCTTTTGAGAAACGCGCGATCGGGGGTTGGATTACCAATGGTATCACAGTTATACTAGATTGCGCGCGCATATCAATAGAAGGCCACTGAGCGATCGGCCTGTGACGTTGAGCTAGCGAGGACTCGATAATCATGGATCGGACTTGGAAATTGGCGGAAGGTGCGTAAATTCCGTTGAAGACGGTAGTTTGAAGTCCTACTGAATACCTTGTAGTGAGTGGACACGACACCGAGGAGAGTTGTTGGATGGTTTTGCATGGAAAGGTCTACGATGTGAGCATAGAGAAGTAAATCTCGCCCCAATTGATTACCAAGCTAACACAGGGGGTTTAGATCACTTCGTTCATCTCAAAGCATCCCGGAGGGAGAAGCATTCTCCTGAAGAACGCGGGACAAGATGCATCGACGGCCTTTGACTCTGTTCATCCCATAGAGATACTAGAAGAGTACCTAACGCCCAACCAAATGTTGGGAAATATTGAATTGAAGGATGCAATTGAGGACGCAAGGACACCAGCATCCAAGCACGATCAGCAACCAGCGTCGGAAACCGGCCCATCGCCTACGCTACCACCCCTCGCATCAATGTTAAGCGTAGCCGAGATCGAGTCGTACGCAATGCAGCGGCTTTCACAAAAAGCGATTTCCTATTATGTCTCGGCATCAGATGACGAGATCACGAAAGCAGCGAACGGTCAGATATACCGCTCCATTCTTCTGCGACCACGCGTCTTCGTAGACTGCACAGAGTGCTCGCTAGCGACAACAATCCTGGGGAACAAAGTCGGATTGCCCATCTACGTCTCTCCAGCAGCGATGGCCCGTTTGGCTCACCCCGCCGGCGAGGCCGGAATAGCCAGCGCATGCTCAAAATTCAATGCGCTTCAGATCATCAGTAAGAACGCGTCGATGTCGCCTCCGGCAATCGTGAGCGCTGGCCCCGAGGCCGTCTTCGCATGGCAGCTATATGTGCTCAAGGATACTGCCGCAACGGAGAGAACGCTGGCTCAAATACGGAAAATCCCGCAAATCAAATTCATCGTCCTGACGTTGGACGCCCCGTTCCCTGGCAAGCGCGAAGCCGATGAGCGCTTCAAGATGGCTGAAGTAGCCGGCGGGGCACCACCACAAGCGTGGGGGACTGAATCGGCGTTGACTTGGCGGAAGACGTTAGAGTGGCTCTGCAGACATACAAGTCTACCAATAGTGTTGAAGGGGATCCAGACACACGAGGATGCATATGCCGCCACGCTGTTTCCCGCTGTTAAGGGCATCATTCTGTCGAACCACGGCGGCCGAGCGCTCGATACCGCACCCCCGCCACTTCAGGTCCTGCTAGAAATTCGGAAATTCTGCCCACAAGTATTAGATACCATCGATGTGCTTGTTGACGGCGGAATTAAACGAGGCACAGACGTGGTGAAGGCTCTAGCTTTAGGGGCCAAGGGCGTGGGCATCGGCAGGGCTGCCCTCTACGGGCTCTCAGTTGGAGGCGAAGACGGAGTCGAGAGGGTAATCAAAAGTAAGTACATAGGCGAGAGGACACGGCGTGCTATTTTGGTTAACATCGAGGGTGCAGTTCTAGCAGACGAGACGGCGACAGCGATGAGACTGCTTGCTGTGAAGAGCGTATCAGAACTTAACCCTCGGCATGTAAGTCATCGAAGCCACCTTTCCGCCAATGACGTTGAATAACCATCAAACAGGTCAATACAAGTGCCTTGACGTCAAGACTGTTCGATGGGGCACCAGGCCTAGAGCAGGCCGAGAGAGAACTTCGATCTAAGTTGTAACTGTGCTGCTCCTGGTGGCAGGGGGAAGGAATTGGTAGAATGTACTGTTAAGAAAGGGAGGATTGAAGAAGTCTAAGGAACTTCGGGTTGTAGTCGGAGGACTAGATCACTAGCTGAGTTGCTGTATTTAGGCTAGGTATGCCTAGGTAGATAACGACAAGACGCCTACCCATTTCCTTACAACCCCTTTCATTGAGCTGTGAATAGAGCCCCTTGGAAATCATCGTCCGTTAAGAACGAGCCCCAATCCAGCTCAGCGCCAAATGTGAGCTGCTCATCATACCACCCGAAGAAATTCGAATCTCCATCCTGAGATGGAGTTCGTCCAGCACCTTCAGCCTCACCAATTATCGCTTCATATATCGCGGCAACTATGTCTGGTCCTCTGTCAGAAGCCCGCATCCACGGTTTCATCTCGGAGAAGGTCTCGAGAGCTTTGACTAAGCTAGCACGAGCCGAGGTCAGCGACTCGGCATTTGGGTCAGATCGCGAACCTTCAATCACGATAGAAAGTAGGGGTATCATGCAGGCTTGGAAAAGATACCAAGCTGAGTTCCAAACATGAATTCGATTCGGCGTCCAGTAGAGTGCGATTGAATCAATCGCTTCGCCAGCGACGATTCTACAGGTGTCGATGATCTGATGCTCCTCGGGGCTAAGCTGAGCCTTTTGAATGCGGCTATGAGCAAGATACAATATTAAAGATCGCATTAGGATTAGCCGTATGTTCAGGTATCGGTTTCGCATGAATTCCCGAGCTATTGTGAGCCGTGGCGGAGAGTTTGTCGGAGATCGAAGAACCGGAGGTAGGGAGGCGTACCATGATTGTAGCTCTTGGTCGAAAGTAATAGCTTCGGAGATTGTCAATCGACTAAACTGCGCGAATCGGCTTTGTATCCGGTTGCATATGAGACAGAACTGCGCGCTGGCACATAGTGAAATTGCCATATGGTCGTTTTCAGTGACGAGACTAGGAAGTACGGTATCCATTGTAGTAGCCTCCCAACGCCCACAGGTCGGGCGACCGAGAGTCATGCTTGCCCAGGTGTCAAGGCAGAATAGACTCCACCAAGTCCTACGTCTAGTTTCGAGTCGACTCACTTTGGCCGGCGTCGCATCTCTTTGCGCTTCAGTATTATTCGCATTTCGACGTCTTGATTCTCGATGCAATCCTAAGGCGATAGCAACACGATGGGCACCGCCCAAAATAGCGTACGCCATGTTCGGGGCATTCCTATAGTGCAAATATAGCCCGCCAAGTAAACAGAGAGCCTGCAAGCTTTCCAGGTTACCTGCGCCGAAGCTATCGAGGTCTAGAAAGGACCGAGCCTGCTCGTAGTATTGCTCATGCAATGTGTCGCTGCCCGAGGCGATGGAGCCAATGGTGATCACCATGTTCAACAGTCCAAGCCAGCCAGGGTCTCTTCGATGTCCTAGCGAGTATGAAGCACGGAAGTCTTCTTCATCTAGCATGGGAATAATTGGATGGACATGTTCGAAGTAGAAGTCGATACAGCGTTGTTCCTTCAGGAGATGGGTGCTCAAGTCCCCGCTTAGAAATGGCATAGACTGGGGTTGGATAGGGGTCTCGGACCATCTCTTGGCTTGTTCAGCAACGCGATGCTTTGCAGAAGGACAGAGTCGGAAAACAGCTCGAAGAATAGCGCTGATTGAGGCGACACCTAGATATGAGCGACGATGGTGGTCTGTCGCAATATTGATGGCGTTAATATCGTCGCAAGCCTGCAGTACAGGCGGCTGATGGCTTGACTCGTCCCATTGCCGATCAGCGGTCGGCTCCCCGTTCTCAGATACTTGAGCCGAGTCGTCTGCGACGTCGGGATCTCCCGCAGAACGGCCACTCGTCTCGTCCGTCGCTAGCCTAGGCGGAGAGTTGGTACGAATAATATCCAGCAATTCATCGCGACTCTTGCCGACGAGCTCATCTACAGCCCTGTCAGGGAAAAGTTGCTCAAGGATCTCGGTCCGTGATTTCAGCCGATCTGCCACCTCATCGAGGGTACTATGACCGATGCCGTCAGTTAGGCCTAGAGTCTAGGGGCTTAGAAGCAGTGTAGCTCTAGATTCCGAGCATAGGCTAAGGAGAACTACCTTCTGCTCACGGCATTCCTCTTGTTACGCTGGCGATAGCTACACAGTTGTGAGACCTTGTAGTACGTGCAAGAGCTACGATACGTATCAGCATTCAGCATGCAACCGGCAGAAGCATCCAATGGGAACGGGATACTTGCCTACATGGGTGGCCACCATCACACTTGACCTTCCGCCTAGCATCGTCACCCGAATCTTAGTAACTGAGCGAAGATGGTGTTCTTGGCGTAACGCACCTCGTGCATTCCGAGCACGACTTGTTAAGACGAGCCGGGGCCGGCGGTGATGGGCTCGTTTTCCTGTGGCTGCTGAAATTGTGGAACATAAACGCAATTGGACATGGTCACTGATAGGTGACCACTCGTTCATCGGGAAGCCTTTGATGCGATCAGTGTGAACTTCCCTAGAGAGACAAAATGACAGAAGTGGAGTATCGTGAAAACCCTGTAAGCAACAAGCGTCTAGGCCGATCTTCTGGTTTAGAGGCAAGCGAAGTAGGAAATAGTATGCAATAACCGAAGACTCGCGATAGACGATGCTTGCACCTAATCCTCCCCGCACGAAGAATTAAATCTCCGTATACCAGAAACAGCACTCTCACCATTTTAACGCAAAGTAGGAGATGTTAAGTTGAGCTACTGTAGAACAATTACCTTGGTCTAAAAGTCGAAAAGAGATATTACGACCTATTAGCTCAAGGTAGCTCCTCGCCGTTTCTGCGATAAATCGGCGACAGGGGTATCGTGCAGACAGCAGCATCCCTGTTGGATAGGGGCTAACATCACATTGGGCCGGTAAAGGGGCAACTACGTCGTCCCTTCACTTTCCCGAATATCAATGCCCGAAATCGTTGAGCTTGTCCATAACTTAATACAAGAAGGAGGGGTTTACTCTCAACTTACCTACTTCAACTCACATTTAAGGAACAGTCGTTGATTGTTGATTGTCTTGAGAGCTGCTCTTAGTTCAGCTACATTCTCGTTCAAGATGGCTCTCACAAGACATAATCTCGATAATGAATGGACTTTTCAGCAGAGCGACGGCTCAGATGATGACTGGCTTCCCGTGCAGAGTGTTCCAAGTCAGGTTCACATGGACTTGCTCGCCAACGACAAGTAGGCACAATATCCCTCTTCACTTATGAGACCAAGGCTTAACTTTCAACAGAATTCCAGACCCATACATCGATCTTAATGAACTAGCTGCTCGGTGGATTGCCGAGAAGGACTGGACATACAAGGTTCAGCTCAAGAAGCCCACAGGATCTACAGCGGGTACATCGGTAACGACCGATATTGTCTTTGAGGGCCTTGATACCTTCGCAACGGTGCTCTTCAACGGAACCGAAATTCTGAAGACAGACAACATGTTTCTGTCTCATCGAGTGGATATTTCAACTTTCTTGAAAGATGAAAACGTGCTCGAAATCAAGTTTGACTCTGCCATGTTACGGGGTCGAGAGTTAGCAAAGCAGCACGGCCATGAGCACACATTCTACGTGCGCCAGACAGAGGTCAGCCGAGTTCCCGTGAGGAAGGCCCAATATAACTGGGGCTGGGATTGGGGCCCAATCCTGATGACAGCCGGGCCCTGGCGACCTGTGTACCTTGAGCAATATGTCTCGAGAATTGGTGATGTTTGGACGCACTGCGAAGTCAGCAAAGACCTGAAGGTGTGCTCGGGTCGCGTCTTCGCTACGGTTACTGGTGCTAAGTCTAACTCGGTCACTCTCTCAATATCCCTAAATGGAAACACCATTTGGCAGAAAGAATGTCCAGTCAACTCCAATGGGTTGGTTGAATCAGAGTTCCAGATCGACAGCCCAGAGCTGTGGCATCCATTTGGGTACGGACCCCAAACTCGCTATGAGTTGAAAGTCACCCTTGCCTTAAGAGACGAGAAATCTAAGCTTATTGGATTCCGACGGAGCGAGTTGATCCAGGAGAAGGACGAGTTTGGCAAGTCGTTTTATTTCCGTATTAACGGAAACGACATTTTCGCGGGCGGGTCGTGCTGGATCCCCGCGGACAGTTTTCTCTCCCAAATTCCTGCGCAACGATATTACGACTGGATGAAGCTCATGGTTGAGGGGAATCAGCACATGATCAGGATTTGGGGTGGTAGGCTTCTTGTGCACTTATCACCTAACGTACGAATTCGCTAATATTCTACCACAGGCGGCATCTATGAGGATGATGCTCTTTTCGACGCCTGCGACGAACTGGGAATTCTCGTCTGGCACGACTTTCAGTTTGCATGTGCGAGCTACCCGACGTATCCTTCCTACCTGGAATCTGTCGAGCAAGAAGCAAGGCAGAACTTACGGCGGTTGAGATCTCACCCTTCGATGGTGATATGGGCCGGCAATAATGAGGACTACCAGGTCCAGGAGCGTTATCATCTTGACTATGATTACGAGGGGGACAAGGACCCTCAGTCTTGGCTCAAGTCAAGTTTTCCGGCCAGATACACATACGAATACCTACTACCGAAGATTGTTAAGGAAGAGGATCCATTCGTGGTCTACCATCCGAGCAGTCCATGGGGAGATGGGAAGCCCACTACAGATAAGACCGTAGGGGACATTCATCAATGGAACAGTGAGTCGCGGAGTTATTCATTCTCACCGTCTCCTCCTCTTACTAACAGCATGAAGTATGGCATGGCAGGATGAATAGATACCAAGAGACCCATTTGTTATCTGGTCGATTCGTCAGCGAGTTCGGCATGGAGGCATACCCCCATCTAGAAACAATCCGCGACATGGTCAGGGATCCGCAGCAACAACACCCGGGATCGATGATGATGGATTTCCGCAACAAAGCCATCGATCATGAACGTCGGATGATCACTTATGTTGCGGAAAATTTCCTGGTCAAGTATGATCTTCCGTCGTATACGCACCTTACGCAAGTTGTGCAGGCGGACACTATGAATTTCGCATACAAGACGTGGCGGCGGGAATGGGGGAAGCCCGGGGCGCGTAAGTGCGGAGGCGTACTGGTGTGGCAGTTGAATGACTGTTGGCCGACGATGAGCTGGGCCGTAGTCGACTACTATCTCGTCAAGAAGCCAGCATTCTACGCTATCGCAAATGCCCTGAAACCTTTAGCTGTAGGCATATCGCAACCATTCCACGAATGGACAGCAGGTCATGCGGATCCCACACTTCCCGCCCGAGACAACAAGTTCGATCTCTGGGTCGTAAGCAATCGGTTGGAACCCATTCAAGTCGACATAACTGTGCGATTCATTTCGATTCGGACAGGTCGAGACGTTCATTCTCCTTTGAAGCTCGAGAACGTAACCGCGCAGCCAAACAGCACGACAGAAGTCTTGCAGGATCATGCTGTGGCGGTAGTGGATCCGCAGTTAAATGATACGACCCGGCCTTTCAGCCTAGCGAAGTACGATCCGTACGTGATCCACGCCGTCGTCAATGTGGACAACCAGGTCATCACGACGGATACTGCGTGGCCTCAACCACTGAAGTATCTAGACTTCTCCGGCCGGGATGTAAGCTTCAAGGCTCTATCCGATGACCAAGTGGCCATATCTGCTACTCGTCCCGTGAAAGGGTTCGTCTTCGAAGAGACCCGCGAGACGAAGTTGAGTGACAATGGCTTTGATCTTGTCCCGGGCGAAGAAAAAGTCGTGGATGTAACAGACGTGGCTTTAGACTCGTTGCGTTATACCTACATTGGAGCACCGGAAGGGTCTTTGAAGACAGGCCTGACTACTCCGGCAGAGAGCCTAAGGACATCAGTAGCTAGCTTGCTACCAAAATTGTGAAGGGTCAGATGGCGATGGTAGTGTTAGAAATATCGGGTAAAAGTTGGCACTAAAAGCTTGTATTAGCAGTCTAATAAGCACCTTTAGCATAGATCTATTATAGTCAGTGCCTCCCCGAGACATTCATGTTAAGAACATTGACTTAGGCACTTCGCACCTTCAAGCGGATCTGTGTGTACTTGGCAGCAATCTCACACTTAGACTGTAGGGAAGACGTCAACCAAATATGCCAATCCATCCTACTCTGCCCCTTCTCTTCCCCTAACTGTTATGGTACATTTTGGCGAGTGGGCCTTGAGTACCCCTTGGTCTTTTATAAGCTCTTCTCGTAACCTTAAAGTGGTTACAACACAATCTGTTATTGGCTGGACGGACCCCTGGATTACATCAACAGTAGCAACATAGTTCCTAATTCGGTAGTGATAAAGATCACGATGCCTCGCTTAAGGGTTGCTATTATTGAATGCGCTAAGAACCTTAAGTTGACGTCCCAATATTCTATACAGACGAATCCTACATAGGTCTTCTTGTTTCTAAGCATGTAGTAGGCGGGTTGTCCGTTCTACAATCTATCACACTGGGAACTCTCCCAGCGAGATCCCACAGGTAATGCGAAGTCCGCAGACTCGCGAACTTGATACCAAGTTACCTTCGATAGACCAGCGGCAATCCTCTATACAAATGCCGTGCGGGTTTCGAAGAGAATCATGTCCTGACCTGCTCGCTTCATTCTCCGCTATGAAAGCGGCCTGGTCGGACGAAGCGGTACGTCGTGAGACAACGACGCTACCTACGCCACAATCGACATTATCGCAATGCGCGCGAATCCAGGATGTATCCCCAGACTATCTTCAAGGCAACACCCAGTCTTTATGGCCGCAGGATGCATCCATCTGCTCAGTGTAGTCTTTGACTCGCTCGATAATCCAGCCCGACTTCAGTCGTTCGCCGTTGGCCTCGGGAACTTGATGCCCAAGTTTAAGAGCCGTGGATGTCTTGCACGTCTGGCCCGAGAAGGAAAATTGCAGGCAATCGGGTTGGTTTTCGCAGGTTTTACGGCAATCGTCGGAGGAATGGACTTCGCTCTGGTCGACATCCGACAGGTTGTCCCAGTCGGTAGCCTCCGACGAGATGCGAGGCAGGACATAGGACCGAAACACGTCTCGGTGGCGCAAGCGGAAAGCGTTCTAACAAGGCTCCGACGTTAGCAGAAGCCTTTTCACATTCATTAATTTCCAACGGGTACTCACCTCCTGATTCCAAGTCTGCTCGAACTTCGCAAATTTGGGATATTCCGCCGGCGGAAGATGATGGTAGCTCGCGGCAAAATAGCACCAGGGCTTCTTGTCCTGCCCGCCGAACGTCGTGTTGAAGTCGACGTCGGCGGGCTGGTCGCCGGTGAGCGTCGGGAAGGACCAGAGCAGCTTCACGCCAGAGTCCGCTAGGGCTTTCCCCAGAACACAGTCGCCGGCCCAGTGGCCACCAGTGAAGTCGTCGTAAAACTTCAGGTTCTCCCTGCGGTGCTCGACGACCTTCTTGAGCGCGGGGTTGGAGATGGCGAACCCTGCGCCCCCGTAGGCAAACACGACGTCGCCTATCTGCATCTGCATGCCTAGGTAATGCGGCTTCGAGGCATCGAAGTTCGACAGCCATTCGAGCAAAGTTTGCCAGAGCATGTAGGTGTCTGATTCGATGAAGATATACCACTTCGCGTCGGGTTGCTGGCGGAGCGCTTTCTCCGCCAGCGGGAGGAACTTCCACTTGTCTAACCTCCAACCAGGGCTATCTCGCCCACCGTTCGTGTTCCTGGCGGCGGCCCATTGTGCTAGCTCCTCGGGAGTGAAGGCATCTCGGCCTTTCTCCTGCAGGCGGCGGTAATATTCGAAATCGGAATGGGTAGCTACGATTTCGGGGTTCATTTCGTCCAAGGCATTGTGGATATGGTGTCCCTCAATGTCCTCCTCGTAGTCGGAGTAGATGGCATAGTTGGGAACGCAGCGCAGGGTGGTCGTGAAATGCACTGGCAGCTTCCTAGGTGCCTCGGTAGCCCCAGTTCTAAGGATCACGAAGAGATCCTCGATCCCTTTCAGCGAGTCGCACGGAGATGTAACATCTCCATTGGGACGGCCGTTGCTAACCGAGACCGACCGGCGGAAATAAAGATACTGCTGGATCAGGAAAAAGACAACGACTACCGCAAGCACTCGAAATATCGAGCGCGAAAACAGCGACGGTAGAGGAGAAAACATGATACAAGCTTATAGGCCGTCAAGACGAAGGGCGCAGTGTCAACATGCAGTTGGAGTTGACGACGGCAGGGAGCGATGCAAAGCTCCCTTAGATGCTAAAGAAAGACGCGAACAAGAAACCCGCGCGCGCCTTGGAATAGCCGAGCTGCTGGGACAAAGAAATTCTCCTCGAACAAAAGCGCTTGCTTCTATGTAAGGGATACAAGAAAAAGTCACATAACGGGCGGCTGGCGCTAAGATCGAGAAACAGACGCGAGCGAGCGAAATGGGAAAACCTGAATATGACGACGGGTTCCAATTTCGGTAAGGCTCCAACAGAATGGGCGTTCAGGGGTCGACCGGTTCGGTTGGCAAGTTGGTGCCACTCCAAATATCGTGTGCGCAGATCGCTTGGGTCGTATTGGGCCTGAACCCGTCCAAAGTCGTGGCTGAGCCCGGATTGCGACACCAACGGTGTTAGGGCCCGGCCGAGGGCGCTATTCTATACTATTGGTGGCCGATTATTCGCCTTTTGCCATGCGACGCATATAATTACCCACTTGATGTGAGTATCTCTACTTTCTATTCGCCTGCCTTACGATTAAGTAGACAGGGGCCATAAATGGAGAAGGATGCTAACCTCGCTTGTGGTGGAGGTATAGAAATTAGAAGAAAAAGGAAAAGAAAGACACAGCTAGGAAAAAGGAAAAATAAAATAAAATACAACCTTCCGTGTTTTGGTTACGACTCTGCTATAACACTCTGCTACATACGAATAACGGAGATGCCTAGAAGCCTTTATTTCATTGTTTTGTAGCTTCGATACATAGTAGATGGAGTTGAGTCAATGCGGTTTCTATCCTTAGAACTCAAGCGACAACAATATGTAGGGTACTTTTTTCTTGCACGTCCAGCTCCAGCCCCATCAGCCTTAGCCCGACTTGGCCTTGGGACCCGGGACCCCATCGAGTGCACCTACGTGTCTGTACCTTTATATCATTTATGACAGCAACTCTCATGATACATTTACAGACTATAACGCATGAGTTTAGAGTATCAAATTCGGGAAACGTGAACAGTATCAGGTGACAAGCTATTAAGTTCTAGAAGACCCGACGAGGTGGATGTTCCTCTTGAGCGTAACGCTGCCATCCTCTTCCACGAGATGAAGGAGTATCTGCAAGTTGCAGGGGAGCCTAAACCGTAACTAGAAGGCTTGCCCGGGCCCATGATAGGCCACCAGTATAGACTGGGGTCGAAATAGATAGCTACTGTGCCACAGTAAGATCTACGTCTCATCTTAATCAAATACGCCCCGTTGAAGAAATCCCGGGCGCTGGGCCTAGGCGAGTGAGTTGCGGCTGGGGGCTCTTTAATTTGTAAGATGAGCGATTCCCGCACCCGCGCTCTCCTCGGGGGCCTTTTCTGCCTGTTTACTTCCGGCAACCAAACTTAGCGAGTCTTTGATTTCGAATTCCCGCCGTCACTTTTCGTGTTTAATTTACAGTTGGCTATAGCTTTTTTGAAATTGGTCTGCTTGTTCGCTACTCAGCCATGTGGTTTCGGCCGCTCGCCGCGCTCGTCTTCTTGAGCTCTTTCGTTGCTGGACAGGATCTACCCGGGCCTGGGGAGCCGGCTCTGCAGTATACCGATGGCGCGTTCACAGAGCCGAGGGGATCGCAATCCACATACACGGTGGGAGTATCAATGAATGTCAGCTGGCATACGACGTACGATACTTCGAACCTTTGGTTGATTGTTGGTTGGAGCTTCAATACGCCGATTCAGCTCGCATGTGAGTCGAGTCACGACGTCCTACATGTCTCGGGCGGATGGTTGCTAATCAGGAATCCAACAGCCAACATAGGTCAGACCTGGTACGAGTGGGAAGTGTCGACCGATTCGACGAACGCGACAGAAATATACGCATTTCGCGTCGTGGATGCACAGGGCACGACAGAGGAGCAACAGGGTGGCGGCTTCTTAAGCGCGGCCTTCTGGATTAATGGATTGAAGACTACCTCGTCGTCAATATCTTCAACTGCGTCTCACGTATCGACTTCTGCCTCAGCTCCCGCTGCGACATCTGGTAATTAATATCTTCACTAACCTTCGTTGCTGTTCTTACTAATACATCACGCAGAGGAAGTAGTAACTAGTTCTTCCACCTCGGCTCTACCCGTCGAGACCGCGGTTGAAACCACATCAGGCCTAACAGAGGGCGGTAAGATTGGTGTCGGTGTTGGGGTGGGCGCTGGTGGTGTAGGCCTCATTGCGCTCATCGCCGGCATTATACTCTTCAGGCGGTCGAAGAATAGCAAAACCCAAGCCGCCGACAGTATGGAGCCGTTCTCGCAAACGCCGCAGACGTTCCCCTCGACGCCGCAGACCTACGCTGGCACACCCGGTACGCAGACGTACAACGAGTATTACAAGCCGAATGAGATGGCAGACACGGGAAGAGGCGCTGAGCTGGATGCAGGACAGGGACATAGATTCACGCCCGAGGTATATTCAGACAACATCCACAGACCAAACCCCGCAGAGCTTCAGGGATGAAAGATTTCAGCTCAGATTAGAATTACTTCGTTGATACCCCATGATTCGATTAAGGACACGACATACCCTAGTTTAATAGATGACCCATCGGCTTCATACTGGAGGTGGCTGGTCGAATCATACAACTATACATTATTGAAATTTATGATGGACTCCGCCAAATGCAGTGCTCAAGTTATATCAAGGGATTCAATGCCAAATAACATCTGATAGGCCAACTACCATTCACCTCCAAGTGGCCTTGGTCTCGGTAATAGGGACATACCGGGCCTGGCCAGTTCTAAATATGGCTCAGGGCCTAACCAAAGAGTAATTCTTTTATGATTTCTACATTGTTGTACGAAGCCCCTGGGAATGGTGTGACGAAGATCAGAGGCCTACAAAGAGCGAGAATGAGCCGTGAAGGGATAGTCACAATAGTGATCGCTGAACACAATGCTCATTGTCAGCAGTCAGTTCATAAACAATGCTCTGATGAAGAAATACCAGACAAAAGAAGCATATCCATCAAGCTCGTCGATTCATAAAACACTGCCAACTCCTCACAGGATCTTCCGAGTGAGTTAAATGCTTCAGGATATTCTCAACCTTCCTAATCTTTCGCACGTTGTGAACTGTTTGACTCAACGCCATTCAGATCACTTGCAAGCATCGCTTATTTACTCACATCAACTTTCCAGGAGGAAACCAATTCTACCGACTAGCAGTTATGGCGAACCTGCAGCAGTCTTGCGCAGCCTGTACCACAAATGGAACCATCTGCGAGTTCAGTTTGGCAAATAATTACAATGTGGCGGATCCTCGCTGTATGGAATGTACGGCGGCCGGCGTAGGTTGTGTTATCCCAACCGACGACAAGGGATTCCTCGATAGCGGCGTCAACACTGTAGGTCTAGGCCGTAGGAGGTGCATTCGGTGCGCAGTGAATAGCAGCAACTGCGAGTTTGCTTCGGGCTATCGCCCATACCCCTGCATGTCATGTATGACCTCTGGAGCGACTGGTTGTATGATTCCGCTGCCCACCTTGAGCGTCCAACCGCAAAGCATGTATGGGTATGGGTATGGTTATGGGGATGAATATTACAACGATAACGGAATGGGTAATCTGGGCTCGACTGGGCATGACGGTCTTATGGACCAATATCATCCTATAACACTCGAGGGGACGGCACCGGAACAGCCTGGACCGGAATCTTACTATAGTCCTGCCCCCCAAGGTAGTGAACTATACGGAGCGAGATACATACCTCCCTCTGAAGCCCATTGGGAGCCAAATGATAATGCCTCTGTGGTGTACAGTCCGCCTCTCCGCCCAACTCACTACTCGGACCGACTCAGCGAGCACACTCTAGTGAATACAGATGGAGTAGATGAGCAGCCATTTCAAGACAACTACTATGATACACCAGTAGCTTCTGAATACTACTCGCAACACGAAACGGAGCAGGCTTACGACGACCCCGGATCTGTTCGTACGAATGTAGTTGAATGCACACCTACGTTCGAAGAACCCGCCACTCCTGCCTCCACCTATGAGTCTGATGGCCCCTATGAAGACGTACCGCTGAACCGGAGGTGGGATTTCAGCCCCTGAGATTGAGAAGTTAGGCAGTTCTGTTTAGCTATAAGTCGTCTCGTTGATTCTCCCCGTGAATTCCCCTTGGAGGCGATAGGCCTATCGCATAGCCCTGTGTCTCTAACATGTTTACTTGAGAGACTGGAAGCCTATGTGATATACATCACCTACCTGGTAGAAGGTCTAAGTTCTAGCTGGTAGACAGAATGCTTAGGTGTGTTGTAACAGATGTCAGTTTGGCATGTTTACTACAGAGGTCTAGGGTATGGATTCCAAGTCTATCGAAGCTTGATGGTCAAAACACAGTTTGTTCATTTGCCCTCATTGACTGCTTAGTACCAGTAGGTACCTAATCTAGGGGTAGTTAGCATGTTTTTTTTTTTCCTTAAACAAAGGAAGAAAAGAATTTCGTCTTCATAACTGAAATAATTTGCTTTGTTATAACTTCTCAGGGCTATTTGTCGTGTCAATGGACTGGGCATGATATTTAGAAGAAATCGAAGAAAATGTATTATCAACCCGGTATTGTGACTACCCTTTATTCTTTATATACGTGACCCAAAATAAACATACTTTCTGTTCAAGGTGAACTAGTTTAGAGCAACGTATCATAGAAATCTCGCGTGAAAGCTCAATACATACCGAATTTGCAGGAGAAAACCTACGGCTAGACAATTTCTTAGGCATATCTTAGGAGATATACCGGTTGGCCGAGTCATGCATAAGAACCACTGGTAAGCGACTAGCCACGCAATCCACAGTATTATAAGAATGAGAACTTTGGGTGCAATATGCTGTAGAATATACCTACATACCTAGGTACGTAATATCTCATATTCAGGCTCCGGAGTCGATCTCTTTGGAAATCAAACTACTGCACCCAGTCTTGTACAAAATTCATCCAAGGAGCCATGATTCAAATATTTAAATTCTCCGTACTAAAAGGCCATATGTCAGCAAGGTCAGTGGCTATATCGAAACCTCCAAATAGATCTGTAGAGCTGAAACTCATTGCATATGCTCGATGAAGTGTTTTCGGATGAAGGGGCATTTTGAGCCCATTTATCATGCGATCTACATCGGCATATGTTAACAGATCCTGGGTAGATAAGCCGTTGAATAGCTCTACGGAAGATTAGCTGGGAAGTCATTGCTCGAGGTGCGAAGTCCTTACGAATTAGAATACTGGGTAATGCCCACATTCTTGAGAATTGTTCTAGGAACAGCAGGAGGATGCTTTCAGCCCGAACCAAGCCGTCCGAGAGTAGTCCCGTCGCGTCCATGAGGCATCTGCGCTGGAGGTTGGTGACCCAGAGCGCTACAAACGCTATGAGGCAGATTGCAGGATCAACACGAGATGAAAATTGATTGTTCCACTGCTCGATAATCAAGACGATATCCTGGCAAGTCTCAAGACTCTGTTGCCAGCCATATAACCACTCCCCTTCATTGGCTTTAAAGTCTTGGGGTAAGGCGACAATAAGACGGCTCATGTGCAAGTGCAGTAGGTTCGTGAGTCGGATATGATGGTGAGCTTCTGACTCAGCAATCAATACATTACGGGAAGGGTTGAGATATCGTGGGGGGAGAGCAAGTCGTAATGCAGCGAGACTGCTTCGCAAGGCTGCTACCTTGCTATGAACAGGCTTCCTCGTAGCTCTGAGCCTTAGAATCTTCCCGGCCTGACGTAAAATGGTGGTAGTGATAATATGAATGTTGAACTCCTTCTCACAAAGACTTGATACAACGTCCTGAGCCGTCCTCCAAAGCTGATCCTCATCGTCGGGTAGGAATAACTTTGGCAAGTCTGGAACCTCTTCATCCGTGTAAGGCCTTCTGACAAGGGCAGTGTTAATGCTCTCCAGGTCGATTATGAAGGGTGCGCCTAATGAGATGTTCGAATACGAGTCGAGACAGTAGACACACCACCATACGTATCTCCAGTTTTCGATCTCGTCCTCCGTCGCCAGCCCAGCATCGTAAGCAGAACAAAGGCTAGGGATTTCGATTTGATTGAGACCCATCGAATAAGCCCTGCGCGCCAATCGACTTATCCTCATCCAAGCTGGGGGTCCAGGGAATTGATGGAAGTCGTAATAGGCGAGAAGGCATTCTTGTCTGAACTGGTCCAAGCCCGTCTGGGAGCTTGATGAATCATTCTCATAAGCCGTCGCTGCAAGTAACGAGTTCATGCACAGATCTACGTCCTCAGATCGCCAGCAATCCGTGGGCCCTAATATTTTGGTCGTAACAGTAACCATAGTCACAACTAGATCGCAAAAGGATGCACCTTCATCGTACGACCTGAGAAATTTATCTCTCTGAAACAATGGTATGGCAGAATGGACATCCTCGAAGAATTGTAATAAGCTTATAAAGGAGTCAATGAATATCTAGGTACAATTCAATACCGCAGACGAGGGGGCCAAGACTGACATGTCTCTTTCCTGGGAAGGATTCAAGTAGTAACCAGGGAACCTAGATTGGTTTGCTGTTGGTATCATCACGGGCGAGAAATTTGTGCTCAGCTCACGAAGGTCTGGCATGAATTGCTGTGATGTAGTGCCCCCGTCGAGTAAGGGGTTCACAAGCAAGGAGTCTCTAACTGGGGAGTCATCTTGACTTGCCTCGTGGGTTGGTACGTTGGTTGAGCTTAATCTTGCTGATGAGGCGAGGCGACGAGCACCGCGTTGTGGACCAGGCTTTCGTCGTTCCTTTGAATATATGCAGGGGCTGTCTGTTTCTGAGCAACGAGAACAACTCGGCCGTTGAAGATCACCTGTAGTCACGTGTCAGTCCATTGCCAAGATCATAGAAAATGTAAGTATTCTGCTTCACACTTGACTTTTTTCCTATGACAATGAATTAGCAAGTTTGAGACGATTCATGAATGAAAACCCGAGGTAAACAACGAACTTGATGCATCGGTCGCAGACACGACTGTTCAGAGACATGATCACTGGCCAACCTGATTAACTACTCAAGGCCCCTTATTGGAAGATAGAAATGGTCATAATCATCCATCACCCTAGGGAAATGTTCGCGTACAATGAACTATGAAATGGAATAAAAGGTGCCGTTGTAGCTTTTGGCTGAAGTCACGAGCCCGAGTTACGTACGCGATTTAGTGGCTTTCGGTTCCCCGCTGTGGCTTGAAGGTGCAGCCTAGAATTTTGACATGTGGCTTGGTAGCCCCTTTTCATGCCCCTTTCCATTCAGCGCCACCATAAGTGGCGATAACATAAGACTCCATAAATCGAGGGTTCCATCCTTTAGTAACGAGAGGTCGTGCGAGATCTAAGAATCAAGAGCATGTTCTTAGTTCTCATTTATGACTCGTTAGGTAGCTGACAAACCAAATTCACCGTGAAAGGGCAACTATGTCTGTTTTTTCTTTCTTCGATATGTCTATATGCGCAGAACTTCAAAGCCTCAGAATTAGGAGAGCAACCTGGCAATTACGAAGAGGGAAGGGTCATAAACCAACAGGTGACAAGAGGTCGCGTCTACGGGCTATTTATCATGTTATTCACGGGAGTAAGCCGAGGTATCATGTGACTCAAAGATTGCTGCTGGTAAGTTGCTGACCTTGGCTGCCGATTCCTACAATAATATGTATGTCTTACACGGACGGCTGCTCGAACAGTGCGCGGCTCGATTCTACCAGACAGGTAGGCCTTGTCTTCTCCGAGCTCGACGAAGTCTGAGATTGATAATGAGGAACCTGCTATGATAGAATTGACTCAACAGTCCTCTTGTTGGGAGTTGCCGTTAAGCACATTTTTGCTGTTGGCTGCAAATGTACCTAGGGTACCTAATACGGAAAGCTAGGTGAGGCGTGTTTGAAAGTTCCTCCGCGGAAGAACCCCAGACCCTAGCTCGGGGGAACCAGACAACACTGTGCCAAATCAGCATCAACCAGTGTACGTACGACACAAGAGAATTGCCCAATAATACCTATGAATAATATGTATGTTGGGGTTACCTCAAATGCCGAATTTGCGGGTTAGTGGCGTACTCTCCGCATTTCGCAAGTCGACATGCAGTGAATATGGGTTATAAATAAACTCTGTTCGAGTAACTGCTCTTTCCTACTTGTCTCATCTCATCTTGCGAATTTCGAAGATGGAGAAAACAGAAGTCGTCATTGTGGGTGCTGGTCCGGCCGGGCTCGCACTGGCCCTCTCTCTCGCTAAGTTGAAGGTCCATGTGAGGCGCAGCAATAACAATCAAACTGAACATTAAGATTGCTAAGAACTCTCAATAGTCCGTTATCCTGGAGAAGGACTTGCAGATCACGCGTGACCCTCGAGGTGTCTATCTCACTCACGACGCTGTTCGCATATTGTGGGACCTTGGTCTCGGAGACTCCCTGATAGGGGAGATCGGTTACGGTGCATACATCATCTCTTAATTAGACGCGTAAAGACAAGCAGCTAATACAGTTATAAAGAGCTGATCACTACAAACTTCCACACAACATCCTTCGCAAATAAACCCTTCTACACGCTAGACTTTGGTTACGATGGATACTCACAAGTGCTCCCTAACGCCGTTCTTCATATTCAACCGAAGTTGGGTAACACTTCTCCAACACCCCTTAATATTATGCCCAGGGCTAATGTCTTAATAGAAGCTGCGATGCAGCAAAAAGCTGTTGAGTCATCATTTTGTGACTTGCGGTGTGGGTGCACGGTAGTGGGTAAGGAGCAGGACGGCGAATATCCGGTTATCCAATACGAAGACGGGAAAGGAGTTCGTCGAGTTATTGAAGGCTCATTTGTCATTGGAGCCGACGGGAAGAAAGGCGTGGTACGAAAACATTTCCTGGAGGTATCGGCCGGGATTAAGCAAGTCGATAACCCTCAATACCATTACGACGGAACATGGGTGGCGGCGAACCTCAAGCTTACGGTGCCAACACCGGAGACGCACCCTGACTTCCCTCTCTGGAAGCTCGGTTTTGATCCCGAAGCCGTCTACGATCTCTTCTGGCCCAGGGGCTGGCATTTTTGCTGCCCACCGGGAAAGGCCACGGCGGCAGGGAGGTTCGGCCCCTATGAGGAGCGGTTATGGCGGCACGAGTTTGCGCAGAACGACTGGAATGATTCAATGGACGCCGAGAGACTCCTGTGGGAGCACATCACGCCTTTGATCACGCGCAAAACGGATGGTTCGAACAGGCCATTCCCTAGCGGTGAGGTTACGTATCCTCGCAGCTGCATTGACATCTTGCGGTGCCGCCCATTCCGATTTACTCACAAAGTCGTCAACAAATGGTTCGACGGCCGCACTATTCTGATTGGCGATGCCGCCCACGTGTTTCCGCCATTCGGCGGGCAGGGCATCGCCAGTGGCCTTCGCGATGCGCATCAGCTTGCCTGGCGTATCTCTTTGCTCCAGCGCTTGCCCAAACCTGACGCAGCCCTTCGCCTGAATCTTTTGGACGCCTGGGCAAAGGAGCGCCACCAGGGAGTCAAAGATGCGGCAACAGTCACGAGCATAAATGGCCGATTATGCAATCAAGGCGATACTTATCTCTTTTGGTTATTGCGTACTCTTCTACGACTAATCAGATACATCCCCATCATTCCAAGCGTTCCCGAATTCCCGATGCTCTCTTCTGAGACTAGGGGATATCGACCTGTTGAAGGGGGCTTCTTTATGCCGGAGTTTGGCGGCGGATTGCGTATAGCTCAGATATACGTTGAGTCAAAACATCAACTTCCTATACTCTCAGATGAGTTGATCAGGAGGACCGACACGGTGTTCACCTTGTTGGTAATAGGAAGAGGCGACTATGAAAACATGGTTGCAGAGGCGCAAGCAGCTCTTAAATCCGTGGATCTGGACCAATCGGTTTTGTCTGAGAAGTCGATCCGGATTTTCTTACCCGACAACCTACTCACACCTAGCACTAGCGAAGTTGAAGCATATTTCCCTACGCAAACCCAACACCTCATCGACTTAGGCATTGCTGTCAAATCAGACTATAGTGCGTCCAACTACGTGCAACGTATTGGGTCGGCCACAAGGTTCGTTATTGTTCGACCTGACTTCCATGTATTTTCCCTGGCGAAGAATACACAGGAATTAGTTGAATGCCTTACATCACTCCGACAACGACTTCGGTGAACAGATAGGGCTATTCCACAGGTTATGTACTACATTACTATAAGCACATCTAGAATTAGGACAGAATCTGACAACGCAAACATGAGCTGGTACGACCTCATTCTATACAAATATAAGGAATCACCGTCACTAGGTATGGTTGCGATAAGCGTATTGGTCTGGAATAACATCAGATCGACACTGGTATCTACTACAATGGTAGGTACTCTTCATAAACACTAACAGTTGTTACTATATGAATTGTCCCCGAGAAACTCCGCCTCCAAGATCAAATAAACTATCACCTAAAGCAAGCACACACAACGAATCAGACTTCACCTCCAACCAACAAGATCCTCTCTTCCTCCACCCACAAATCAGAGACGATATACCTAGTGATATCAGACGAATCCGCGGGAACAGTTTACCAGCAACTGTTCAGGTTGCAATGCTTAGTATTGCCATTCGCCGACCCGCAGTATCCCCTGTAGTCGCACATGGAGAGGCCATGGTAGCCGTAGCACTGGCCACTCGGGGGGTCGGAGTAGACGGCCTCGTACAGAGTGCACTTCAGGCACGTGTCGTCGTTGCACTCGCACTCGGTCGTCGTCCACTGGTTGTCAGTGCGAGCGAGCGAGTAGTAGCCGTAGTCGCTCTGGATGGTGTTGATGTACGACAGGGCGCCGCACAAGCCCTTGGCCTTGAAGCCCCATTTGTTGCCTCGGTAGTCGGTCAGCCCGGCGAAGGTGATTTCCGTGTTGTCGGACCATCCGTACTGGCTCTGAGAGAGGCTATGCGCATCTGGCGTTAGTCATATATATCTCGGGTCATAGGTAGGGCTGGGAAGGCTAGATATCAGAAAGTACGTACTAGAAGATATATTGGCCGTTGTGGTAGATCTCGATCTGGACATTGTCACCGGTGATGAGGCTGCCCGTGTAGCCGCAGTGCGCCTGGACGCAGCCTGTTGCGCTGCTGCGGGCTAGAAGCTCGGGATTGCTGGGCTTCGCAGCCCTTTCCGTGTCACGGGCGAATTCCTCTGCCGTTGGCACATAACCCTCCGGGTAAGCAACGGCTGCCGCACTGGCATAACCTGCGCCGAGTAAGGCAGAAAGGCCTAGAAACTTGATAAAATGCATTCTGGTAGGTTGCTTGTGCTTGGGATAGTGTTGAGGAGCTATTTATGCTGCATTAGCTGGAGTGCATGAGATAAAAACCCACAGTGTTCTCTTACCTCTGAATTCCGCGAGATTGATGATCTATAGTTCTGAGAACGAGAATTAGATGCGGATGACCAGATATGCTGAGGATGCTCGAAATCTATCTGACTTCTAGAGATGAGGAAACCCTCATTTATATCCCCAAAGCGAGGCGCCATAACTGTCTCCATATCGATGATGCCCTCAACGGGCCAAGATATCGTGATGTTAGACATTGAAGATATCAACGATGTTGAGCTGAATCAATTAGCCTACGTAGCTCTGACGCCAAGAATGTGCGCAAGCTTAGGGAATTCAAGCTTAGAGGCTCAATCGTATCGTAGTCGTTGCTTACATGATTTAGCAATTAGAGTGTTATATTTATAGCGCGAGAAAACCAGCTGAATGGCTCATATATACCTTGGCAACGGCTAGATTCAAGTCTATGTCGGGGTCCGTAGCAATCGGGTTGTCTTATATTATAATTGCACGTGCACCTTTTACACCGCTAAGCTAACGTCTTACCATGATGGTCCTATAGAGACTCTCTTGTGATTTCCGAATTCGTCGATTGACGGACTTTTGAAGACATTCGGCACCTAGTTCTAATTATTAGCGTGCCTACCTCTATTAATAACAATAGTAGTCCTAAAGACCTATCCCGCTCTAAGGCTGTTAGAGGATTGACTTGTTAGGGGTTAAGCCCACCAGGGGGGTTCAGCTCGTTAGGGGGTTAGTTCTGAGACAGGAGGCCTAAGTTGCTAGTCCCTCGCAGATTAATATAGTCGTTACCCCTATATGGTCCGCATCGTGACACCCACGAAGACTTCAATATGACCCTAACTTAGCATCTCTCGGCGGTAAGGACTTAACCCAATCAAAATTTAAGTAAGTTTACTAGCTCTCAGATCTGTTTATATCTCCCAAAGTGCGAGAAGGCCTCACATTTGCCAAGCTTGAGCTCAATGCCCCATAGACAAAGGACCAATTGAAGTCTTAATGAGAACTTAACACATACTTTTCTTGGAAAGCCCCGCAGTTATCCAGCCAATCAAATTTGAAGAGGATTGGTCGAGCACGAGTGGACTATTGTACGTGCTTACACTGTGCAAGATACCTCTGCTATGGGAACCTCATATGAAACGTACAATTTAGATGCGAGAGTCTGTGGTAGCGAGAGGAGATCATAAAAAAGTACCTAGGGGTTATATCCAATTGGTTAAACCCCTACTGCCTAGACGCGCTAGCCTTGGGACGATATCTAGGCCTCCGTGGGATACTTGAGCTATTCATTTGGAACCTCAATCTCTAGATTAGAATATCTGCCGGCATCTTTGACGACAGCATCGCTTAGGTATCTGAAGGCCCGACTTAATCTCACCAACAAGATTGTAAGTTCCTATCTCCTATTCACCGTCTTCTCAGCCCAATCTGGAGCGCAAGCGGCTTCCTCAAGAACCCCTCGCGCGTTTCCATGCCCTCCTGGCACAAGAACACGTCGAAGCGCCTCGCCCACGTGGCCACGATCATCTTCATCTCCATCTCGGCGACGTTGCGGCCGACGCAGGCCCGGGGTCCCGTGCTGAAGGGTATGAAAGCGTTGCGTTGGCGTGCCGTTGATGTCTCCCACCGCTCGGGGCGAAATTCGTCCGCGTCCTCTCCCCAGATCTCCTTTGAGTGGTGGATGCTGTAGGTCGGCACGCTCAGCACCGTACCCGGCGGGTAGTGGTGCCCGCGGATGCTCACGCCGTCGGATTCCGGCGGGACCTGGCGCGGCAGCCCGATCCCGGACGTGCTGTGGATGCGAAGGGTCTCGTTAATGACCATCTGCAGGTATGGCAGGTTCTTGATCGCCTCGTACTCGGGAACTTTCGCGTTGTCATCCGGAATCGCTATATCAAGCTCTTCTTGTAACTTCTGTAGCACGCCAGGGGTTCGAGTGACATGGTACAGGAGCGCACAGGATGAATTGGACGTCGTGTCAGATCCGGCAATCAGTTGGGTCAATGCTTCAGCGGCAAGCTCCTCAAAGCCCAGAGGCTCGCCCTTCTCATCCCGTCCTTCCTGTAATCGGGAGAGGAGGTCCCTGCGATTAATATCAGGTGGGTTCTCTAGACGGTCCTTCACGCGCGCGATAGCGATTCCAGCTAAGCTTTGCACGGCCGCGAGACCCTTCCTGAAAAACGAATCGGGAAGCCAGGTAGCGTACGGCTTTAACTGGGGGAAACATCCAAGAGTGGCCGATACTTCACCGCGCCGATTGAGAATCTCCACCGCGGGGGCATAGATAGGAGGGGAATTGACGTCGACACGTACTTCGGCGATGTCTGCTCCGGCCTTCAGCATGCCGAACGGGGCGCCGAATGCCAAGTCACCAATGGTATCGAAGGCGACATAGTTGAACCATTTCAAGCAGTCGATATATGCCGTCTTATCTCCGCTGGTGGAGTGCTCGACCAGTTCGTCCCATCTATTGGCGAATGTCTCAAGGTTCTGGTGGATGAAAGGCTCGAACTGTGCCACGGCCTTTGGAGCAAAGGTGCTAGAGATGAGCTTCCTCTTGCGGGTATGCTCGGCGCGGTCGCGCGTGTTGAACAAACCGCGCCTGATCGACACGAAGGCGTCGTAGAAATCAGACTTCAGGAACCCGTTCCCGTGTCCGTAGATGATCTGGATTGCCTCGTCATCGGCGATACTGATGTGGTTCGGCTGGATCCGCACGACGGGTCCAAGCTTCTTGTGGACTTTGTCGACGATGAAGTAACGCTTACCTCGCCTACAGGCATAGAGGAGCCACAAATTGGTAAACTGTGCTGGAAACGGTGCAGGGATATCTCGAAGGTGGGCGTATGTCACCAAGTACGCGTGAGAGTAGTAGATTGCAATGGCGACACATCCAGCAACCAACACCCAAGGTAATGACAACTGGTCGAGGATTGGCATCTTGGCTGTGAGTTGTCTGCTCTGGATAGGTGAGTTGAATTCCACTGATAATCTCAGTGCATGAATCCGGTGTCTTCTCCTTTTGAATTACACCTCTAGGGGTTGAGGCTCAGTTCTTATATCACACCGCCTGACAGAGGAAATCCTAGTAACATATGCATCCAGGGTCAGGTTTCTGAAATATCATGCATTCGATTTGACGCGGAATGCGGAGATTTTATACATGATGCTAGAAGTAAGTAACAGGAAGGATGCCCCTCCTATCCTCTCCAATTCGCATGTCGGTAGAAGACATCGGGATCGTGCAACCTGCAGTCCCAGGGTTGTAAGAGGCAATTTCAAGCGCTGCATCGTCACTACTCGGATAGAACAACGGCTCCGGGATGACCGTACTGCAACACTTAAAGTCAGCGATGCCTTCCTGGCAGCATCACAGCCACGGCTCCCGCAATTGAGAAGTACGAAGACATCCACCGGCCAATGATACGGCGCTTACCACAACTTAAGCTTCAGATTTATGTGGGATTGAGGGGCAAGCATGGATGTGGATGGTAACGCAGATTGACGCATACATCAGCGACCATTTCCTCAATCAATCGGTAGCTGACGTCGGTTAGCTGTACGTCCACACCTGTGTACCAACAAACCCAAGAGGGGAAATGCAGCACGATGGAAATTTCTTGCGATCTGCTGGGAGAATAGGGGCGTCTCTTTGAGTTGAGATATGATAACTAGTGTGCTGAATAATGTCAGCTCTCGTCGAGTATGGTGCTGCAATTCATATTTTTATCTGCGACAACATCGTGGTTGTTAGATTCTGGTCCATGTTTAGGTATTATTGACGTTGGCTGTTGGGCAGCGAAATCGAGGTGTAGATTTAGGACCAAGGTATAGCTCACCCTGCATTCAAATATCCTATATATGCGGCCAAATGCATATATGCACTAAAGACTATATTAAGCGTAGGCGGGGTTATTTTCATAGCTGACGTAAGGTGACTTTCTTCGCAAGCCGTAGTAGACTACCCTTCACGATCGTTGCGACGTAGTTGTCGCAAAGCGGGTCCTTGTCTATTTTGGACGAATGCCTACCGTAGAGGCGTGCCTCTTCTATGCCGAGGTCATTAATGGGAATTTCGATCGTGATCCGATCCTTGGCTATTGTGCTCCATTCCGGCTTTCGGCTAACCTCGTTGGAGATTTCGGGTACGCTACGTTACCTACTACGGGGAGACACGGCAAGGAAGCTACAATATATACGACTACGCGTGAATATCGTGGGAATAGTTGTGTTACATGCAGCGGCAGGAGGTGTAGCTTCCCAACTTATGAAAGAACGACGAGAATTTCAAGTCAGAGTGTATCATATTTCGACTATTTTAATACTACCCACTCCATAAGACAACCATGCCTAGCAACGCCCCCCGAATTAGTATGTTCGTCATAAGGTAGTTGTTCATAGCTGTCCGGCCGTGTTGAAATCCCCGAAGGCCTCGATGACGCGAGCCTTCATCGTCTTCTCGCCCTCCCTCACCCACACACGGGGGTCGTACTTCTTCTTGTTCGGCTTGTGGGCACCTTCGGGGTTGCCAACCTGGGTCTTGAGGTACTCGATGTTCTTTAGGATGAAGTCTCGGTGGCCGACCAGGTACGCCCATTGTAGATCGGTGTCGAGGTTGACCTTGACAACACCGAAGGTGATTGCCTGCTGGAATTCCGCCTTGCTTGAGCCAGAGCCGCCGTGAAAGACGAAAAAAACTGGCTTCGCCTGGCCATCACCTAGCTTCTGGGCAACATGGGCCTGGTGCTTGCCGAGCAGCTCGGGGTGGAGGCGTACATTGCCCGGTTGGTAGACACCGTGAACGTTACCGAAACCAGCAGCAATGCTGAAGAGGTTGGAGATGGGGGTAAGAGCCTCGTAGATGGCAAGGATATCCTCGGGCTGCGTGTATAGGGAGTTGTTGTCGACATCCTCGTTGTTGACACCGTCCTCCTCGCCACCCGTCAAGCCCACTTCCATTTCTAACCAGAGACCCATCGGCTGCGAACGCTTCAGGTATTTGCTCGTCGTCTCGATGTTGTACTTGAGGTCCTCCTCCGAGAGATCGATCATGTGGCTGCTGAACAGTGGGGTGCCGTGCTCCTTGAAGAACGCCTCGTCGGCATCGAGCATTCCGTCTAGCCATGGGAGCAACTTCTTGGCGCAGTGGTCACTGTGCAAGATGACGGGAACGCCATAGACGGGGGCAATTGCGCGGACGAAGTGAGCCGCAGCAACAGCACCCGTGACGGAAGCTTCTTGGTTGGTATTCGAAATTGACTTGCCGGCAAAGAAAGCAGCACCTCCATTGGAGACTTGGATGACGACAGGGGATCTCGTCTCCTTAGCCGCCTCAAGCACGGCAACGGCAGTAGAGGATGAGGTAACATTGACGGCGGGGAGAGCGAACTCGTGCTCTTTGGCATATTGGAATACCTAGTGTAGAAGCGCGTATTAGTTGTTTCCCTCCCCTCAACTGCCCGGACTAGAGCAGGAGTAGCATGGTAGCTAACAAGCTTACCTTTAAGACATCCTGGCCGTAGATGACACCAGGCTTGAGGTTCAGCTTGTCCATCAACCCCATTGTGAATATGTCAATACAGGTCAATTGGGAGAATAGAGGGTCTTTGTCGGTAAATCAAAGGGGAGTATTGTATTAGGATAGTACAACGAGAGGTAAGATATGTTCCGGGAATGTGCTTGTTTGTTATGAAATATGTAGGTGAAGGTTCTGAGGGAATTAAAACGGCGACGAAGGAAAAGTTATGGAAGAGGGGGACAAGGGCTTTAAACTTTAGAGGGGCAGAAGGTCAGATCAGATCCACGGTGACGCAGAGGGCCGAGAATTTATTATGGAGGCAACTGCGAACCCGGATTATTTCGTGAGGTAAATTGTATCACCTTCCCCGAGTATAGGAGGTAGGGTACATATACCTGATTCAACACTTTCTAGCCAAAGCTTTTCTGACTTTGGCTTTTGTTTTTGGTTCGCTTCTAACGTCGCATATGCCGTCCCGGGTACTTTACGGGGCAATGGACCACTTCCTAGCTTCTCGAATATTTTCATAGACGTCTATGGAAAATGCCGGGCGAGCTCGACCTTTCTACCCCTCCAAACGTCATGTCCTGCTCGGGATGTCAAGGTGGGGTAACCCGACTACTGTCGGAAAGCATTCGAGCAATAGTATTCAACCCTTTACCAATCTTTTTCTACTATAAATATTATGTCGAGCTATAGAAATTGTACATGACTATATTGACACCATACTAACGATATATCTATGCAATGCTGAAGTCAATTGCGGAGTATCTCTCACTTTCAACAAGCTCTTAAGGCGCCCCGCCAAGCCCCGCCACCCATCAAATTCTTATCTTATCAATTGATTACATAGTATTTCCCCACCATCAGATCGACAAGAACATTTAATTTTCACCCTTTACTTAGTATTAAGTATTTACTTGACAATTCTTTCATTTTGCCTTAGAACAGCTATCTCCTTAGGTCACATTTATAATAAATGCCTCTCCTATCATTGTCTATCAGAGGTCTCTTGTATACATGCTAGTCATACTATCGATGTTCTACCTGGTCGAATCCGTCGCCAAACTAGGATCAGAGAAGGATGAAAGTTGAGCACAAGCGCCATTATGCACCCAACTCAGTAACTCCGGATTGTGTCTTGGGTTGAGGCTTTTTCAGCTCGATAGGCAATTGACCACCACGTGGGACATATTTCCTAGGGCGGTATGTAGATGCTGACACTTGTACCATGTCTGTTGAGGTATATTCAGACCACGATTGATGCTTGTCAGCTCGCGACATTTTCCAACGCGGAAACCGCCGCGTCCATTCCTCTTTACTTAGTTCTATCAACAATAGCCTCATGCCTTTGCTGAAACCAACCCCGAGCACGTTTTATCATCGCACATGGCCGCAAATTGATACTAGTAGATTAGGTACCTTGAATAGGATGCAGATGAACATAAACAACTTATCCCGCTACCATGATTTAACCAACGTACGGTTGTGATATGTTTAGCTCTCTCTTTATTGTCCATCCACTTCAATAGTTGCGCTAGACAAATTCCAACCTGCTGTAAATAGGGGGGATTGGTAAAGAAAATTATACCATCTTTTTCCATTTACCTGTACGTAGATGAGAGTAGAAGCATGATCCAACGGTGATCTGCTTTTCCGAATAGGTTGTTAAATTAGAGACCGTTCTCACAATAGGACATAGTCACTGAGGTGTCCCATAGTCTCTCATCTAAAGGGCAATCAACTATGAATGTAGCCAACCCACTCTCTGGGCAGGCTCTAGTGATTGGCGGCTCGAGAAAAGTCCGAGAATTTTACAAACATAATACTATGTAAACATAGTCATCACCATCACCAGCAAACTGGCGCAGTGGCAGAGTGGTCTAATGCGCAAGACTAGAAAGCTTGTTCCTTCGGGAGCGTCTGTTCGAATCAGGCCTGCGTCGTATTTTTGCTTTTGCTCTTCCCATCTCGCTTTCTCATTATATTACGTATCATTACCATACTATTTTCCATTCTTTGTGTAGGGTTTGTGTGGATCTATTACCCGTACCCACTTCTTTGGGCTTCGTCGTCCCCCCTTTTCCTAGTAACACCATCTTCGCATTAATGTGACTCGATGTTATTATAATAAGAATATGTTGCTTCGATACTGAAAAGAATGCTATATTTCTGGGTAGTGTCTGACCCTATGTGACCTAACCTTATTTGACTATAGATAAGTCTATGGCTATAATAAGGACGTGCAAAGCCTATGAATTATACTCGAAGTAGAATTTAGCTCATTGTTGTAAATAAATGGAATCGGAGTGATACCTACTCTATCAGCATTGATTGAATTTTGATGCTTGATAGTCTAGGAAGCAAGTTACTAGGCGAAAGAACACTGAAGTTTGTTAAGTTTCACTGAACCATGAATTTGAACAGGATAATTGTTTACTTAGGAGGTAGTTAACAAAGGCCATTTCATAAGAGAACAAGAACATAATGAACATCGAATAAAGACATTCTTTGGCATATTCCACTTCTTAGACAGATAAACCAAACCCTTGTTCAGCTTTGAGCGCCAAGGTCAAAGTCAAAGGCCAGCTCAGCATATAAGCAAATCGGGAGCCCAAAAGGCCCAGCCTTCTTTCCCATGAGCTGCTCACCTGAAATATCTCAGTGATATACTCGTACAGTCATTATCTCTTATCAAACAGAATGACTTCACTCATCAAGAACCGCATCACTGTCTCGGACAGGGAGCAGCTGGAATTTATTCGACAGCTTCACCAGAAGGAGCCTACTCTCACCGCGGATCAGCTTATCCAGAGACTAGAAGCGGAGAATGGTAGGCTACCGTCTAAGATGGTGCTAAGGGCAATCCATCTGCACGTTGACCCATACAAGGAGTGTCGCGAAGTGGTAAGTTGGAAGAGAGGTGCCACGTTACTCGAAAGAGAAATCACATTTGCTTAAATGTTACGATCCGTAAGCACCACACGCAGAGAAGAATGTTGATGTGCTAATATAAAACAGATTGATTCCTGCCTCTATAATATCCCCGCTTGTGTCGGGCAATGAGGATAGTATACGACCCCCCCCAAAAATTGAAGATATAACACGGTATTAGTAACAGTCTAAATCATTACATAGCATAATCAATATAGTTTCATCTTTTGTAACTAATTCTTGAACGGGATAACATATTACGTACAGGACGTTTCGCCATTGCCTTTGGGTTTTATGGCATGCTCATGATAGATAATCCGGGGTTATCACACTGCAGGTGAAACTCACGTGGACAGAAGTAAGGCTGCCTGTCTGCTATGTACACCTTGCGATGATAGACTGAGGTTATTAGGTACGAAATTAACTCTACGCATGGCACCTTAGGTGAGAGAAGTGCAGTTAAGTTATTATAGCATGAGGAAATATAATATACAATAGAAGCATATCGTAATGATAGGCAATGATTGATGACGGGTCTAGATTATAATTCATCAACCCAAGCCATAATAGTAGAGGTACATTATACACAAAATCAATTCGTATTTAAAACCCGACTTTCATTGATGAAATCCTCGTGCAGTCTTCTGAACCCCAAATCCGATCATCTTCCGACGCAATGCCCGAGCTTCATCTTTAGGCAGGTTCTCCCTGGAGAGGAAAAGCACACTTGCAAGCCTGCTCGGCCTCGAGGTCATGAGACACATCCTGACAGGTGCAGTGGTTGTCTCCGATCGTAAAGAGCCCATTCGCGTAGGCAAACTGGAAGCGGGGAGCGCCCACGTCGAAGTTGATCTGTTGGACCGTGAGAACGAAGGGCAAGAAGTTCTCTTCAATGACGAAAGGGATACCGCAGTCGTTGCCCTCGTCCCCTGGCGAATACACCCCCTTCAAGACACAGGCGTTGTCGTAGATCATGAAAGAGTTGCCGTTGACGAGCCCAGCCCATGGAGCACCTGAGTCGAAGGTGGGAACGTCGACTTCGTGAACATCCATTGAAAAGGTCCATGTGCCCTCGCCTTGAGTCTCGCACAGCTCAATCTTCGGCTCAGGTGGTGGGTCGGATTCGGTGAGTTTGTTTCCGAGCTGGCAGTCAGCAGTGGCGAGACCGGACAGGGCCAGAGCCGTAGTGATTATATGGATGTAGCGGGCCATGATGATATAAGTAGAACTGTCAAAAATGGTCTTTGATGTTGAGTGAGTTGCTTGTTGTTACCTAGATGATGAAGGGCAAGGCGCACGCTTTATATCCATCGCTTGTATGCTAGAAGATGCGGCAATCAATACTTCTCCATGTTGACCTTGACCGTGCTGCGGCATTGTACTCCCCCAGTTTTGGCTGCTCGGAAGCGTTAGTTTACCAGGCCAAATCACTATATCACAGCGTTGAAGCATACCTGGTTTGGATATCTAATTGCGGAATCAAGAAAGTCAACCTGCAATGATGTTTCAAGCGAAGTGAGTGATGTCATTTCCATCCTTGGAGGCTGGCTGTTGTGTTTCCGAGTAAGGCTGTGGTTCCTATTGCTTCCTTGATTAGATATATTCATTTTCACCCATCATGTGCTTCGTCGATCGTATATACACCGATGACGTATTGGAATCCTAGTGAACCTCTATAGTACTTACCTTTCGAGCAGAGACAGGGTATGCCTCAGCTAATGCCTATGTAGAACCTCATGTCATGATAAGTCTATTTACAATTGGTATCACAGGTCGAGAAGGAATAAATCCGTGGACGATCTATGTATTAAGTAGGTGGGTCTGTTGTTTGATCCTTTGCAATCGCGAAGGGTTCTGAATCCTAACGATTCACGATATTAACTTGGCCTGGCTATGTATAGGTGTAGGTGTATGAGTTCTAAGGTTATTTATCACAGAGGGATGCGTAAGGGACCGGTCTATCTTAAGACGCGGCCCGAAAGCTGTGTTCTGAGATCTACGAGGCGAATGTAGCGTTGCTAGCTAGAAGGAGATCTAATCAGGTACGTCAGGGGCAGATTACCAGCCCCACTACGGTGGCCCGTTATTGACTCTATACCAAAATCGAAAAATCATAATTGACCTGCCCCAAAACGTAAAAGCGTAGAATAGCCACCTATTAATCATATTTAAATCGATATATATATATAGCTATTTTTTATATAAATAATTAAATAAACGAATAAAATATCTTTATATAAAATATATAATAAAAATTTATATATTAAAATTAAATAAAAAAATTAAATATTAAAATTAATTATATTAATATATATATAACGTTATTTATAAATAATTTATTATTTTAATTAATTTATTATTATTTTAATTTATTTTAATTATTATACGATTAAATTAATTAT
>MU399626.1:0-103510 GCA_022578875.1 Hypoxylon crocopeplum | reverse complement strand
CTTTATATTTTAAAAAACGTTTATATTTATTAAATTTATAAACGTATATTTATATATAATTTAAAATTTAATATCTTTTTACGATTAGGTTTATTCTTTTAATTTCCAATTAAAATTTTATTTAAATATGGTTTTTAAGATAATCTTTTTTTATTTATTCGAAGAAATACCTTATTAAATGATTCGTAAGTTCTTTACGTCAACGAAACGTTTTTTCGATAAATTTCCGATATAATTTTTATTTTTTTCGTAATATTCTTTTTACGTTAATTCGGTTTAAAATCTTTAATTTTATCTTTTATATAAAGAAAGCTTTAATATCTATTAAAAATATAACTTTTTACGGTTTAAATTTACGAAATCTTAAGTTTTAAAATAAATTTAATACGAAATTTATATTTTCGTTTTAAATTATATAATATAATAAAATAAATAATAAACTTAATAACGATATAAATAATAGCTTAAATTTAACCGTAATATATAAGTATTTTATTTCGATATTTATATTTAATTTTTCTTTATTTATTACGTTTATTATTTCTAAAATAAGTGATATTTTATTAATTTTTTCTATCTTTTTAAATTTTTCATTTGGGACATAGTTTTTAAATTTTAATAAAATATATTTCTCGATTAAAACCGTTATTTTTTTTATATTAATAATCTTTAAATCGTTTCGGAAAATATTTAGGTTTTTATTAAATATTTCGTTTTTATTAAAAATAATATCTTTTATATTAATTACTTTATTTAAATAAGGTATTTATATACGATATATATTAGAAAATTAATATTTAATTAAATATTCGATTTAAGTTTTTAAACTTAATTTCTTTAATTTATTTAAACGAAACTTTCGATTTTTCGTTATAATATATATTTTATATTTATACGTTCGTAAATGTATTTAGTTTAATTTCTTATTTTTTAATATAAAAGATTTTTATTTTCGTTCGATTATTTTAAAAAAAAACGTTAAATAAAATTTTCTAATTATTTTTAATTCTAAATATACGATTATATAAATAAATAATAACTTTAAATATTTTTAGTTATAAATACGTTAATAATTTTATTCCGATTTATATCGTATATATTTTCGTTTTTATAATATTTTTTAAACGTTCGATTTTTCCATTTTAAGCTTATATATTCGATATTAAAAGTTCGATTTTAATTCTACGTATTTCTAAACTTTTTCCAATAATTAATTTATTAATAGTTATTTCGTTATTAGTTTTTATTACTTTTATAATAATTTTATATTAGCGTTTCAATTATTTTAAATAATTATTTATTACGTTAAAACCTGTTTTTATTTTACGATTTTTAAATATATAATTTTAAGTTATTTTTAACGTTCGATACGTAAAAATAAAATGCGAATTTTTTTCAGTAAATGTTTTTTCGTAGTTATAAAAGTTAAAAATAATTCGTTTTTTTAATATTTAATAGTTTAATTTAAAAATACGTCGAATTTATTATTTTATTTTAGATATATTATAAACTTTATATTCGATTTTTATTAATTTTTAAATAATTAATTTTTAAAATAAACTTATAAAATATTTTAAAATTTAAAGTTTTAAATATCTTAATTTATAATATTATATTTAGGTATTTCTAATTAAAAGAATTCGTTTAATTTATATATTATATTTATATTTTTTTATAATAATATTAAATATATTTTTTTCCTTTTATATATTAGTTCGATAAATTATTACGTAATATTTATATATTTTTTTAACTTTATTTACGAAAATATTATCTTTTTTTCGTATATAAGTTAAGTTTATTTTATTATTTTACTAAAATCTTTTACGTTTTAACTTTCGTAACGAAATTAAAATAATTAATAATAAAAAATAATAGGTTATATTTAATAACGATATTATCGTATTTTCGATTAATATATTTATCGTTTTATACGTTTAAATTAATAAGGTTTAGTTTTTTAATTAGAAATAATTATTAAATAATATATTTAATTCGTTATAATAATAATTAATTTATTATTTAAAATGATTAAATAAATTAAAAGGTATTTATTTATTATTAAAGTAAAAAATATAACTAATACGTTTTTTATAAACCGATCGTATAATTATTTTTATAATTTTTCGGATTTTTTTTTAGATTAAAAAATCCTAGATTTCGATTTATTCTTTTTAAATAATCGTATTTATATTTGAAATTTCGAGTTTTCTAAAGTTTTTTTAACTTTAAAAGTTAATTAATTTTTTAATTCGAGATCGTTATAAGTTTTTTTAAAAAAAACGTAATAATATTTCGTAAATTAATAACGTTAGTTATATATTAAATAATTATTAATTAACGCGATATTTTAACTTTTTTTTCGTAATTTTCTTTTATTTACATTTTTATTTTTCGGTTAATGAAATAAAAAATCGATCGATTCTTTTTTATTCGAACTTTTTCCATTATCAATAAATCCGAAAACTTTTTTAAATACCTTTTTTATTTTTTATATTATTTCTATTATATAATTACGAAAATTATTTATTAGGTTTTTATATTATAAAATATTATTAATAAATTATAATTCTTTAGTTATTTCGTAAATAATAATTTAACTTTTATAAAATCCTTTTATTATATTTAAGAAATCTTTCGTTTATAAATTTAAATATTATATTTTAGGTATTTTATAAAATTTAACTTTAAATATAATTATTTTTTAAGTTTATAATTATTAGTTCGCGTTTTTAAGATTTTTAAAAGATATTATTATTTTTTTTATTTAATTTAACTTTATCGTATTAAATATTTAATTTTTAATTTTATTTTTATATTAATTTTTTAATAATATAATAAATGATTTTATAATAGTTTATTACGATTTAATATATATAATTATTAAGTTTTTTTATCGTTATAATTTATTTTATATATAGTTTTTCGCGTTAATCGTAATAATTTATATTTATTTCGTAATTAGTTTTTTCGTTTTTCGTTAAATTTAAAATAAGTTAATTTTTGTTTTTTTTTAATTTAAAATAAATTTTATAAATTCGTTCGATTTTATAAAAGTAATAACGATATTAGTTTTTTTATCGTATCTTTTTAAAGTTATATCGAAAATTTTTAATTTTTTAAATAATAAAATTTTATCGATTAAATAATTAAAAAACCTTAATAATTCGGCTTTTAATTTAAATTCGTTTTTTTAATTATATTAATTTTTTAAATCGATTAAAGTTTTAAAAAAGTTATTTTTTCCGTAATTTAATTACGTAAATATTTTAAATAAATAATTTTAATATATTTTTTTAATATATATAATATTGAAAAAATAACGATAAAACTTTTAATTATTAGATTTAAAAAGTTAATTAAATTAAATTTAAATTTCTTAATTAAAAAACGTATATTATTCGTATTATTATTATTATTATTATTATTATTATTATTATTATTATTATTATTATTATTATTATTATTATTATTATTATTATTATTATTATTATTATTATATATATAATTTTAATTTATAAACTTATTTAATAAAAGTTTATTTATTTTTAATTATCGATTAATTTTCGGATTTAATAAATTGTTTTTTATTTAATATAATATCGTTAATTTCGTTAATAACGTATAAATAATAATAAAGTTAAAATTAACTTATTATTATCGTTAATTTAAAGTAAATATAAAGATATTTTCGATTAAAACGTTACGAAAAAAGAAAAATAAAAGTTTTATAATTTTTATATAAAATTTTCCGTTATTTATTTATTTAATAATATTAATTTTTTCTCGGTTTAAATTATATTAAATAATATATTTAAAAATAACGTTTTTAATATATTTTTATTATTTCGTTATTAAAGATTTATTTATTTTTTAGTTATAAATTTTTCGCGTTATTTTTTTAACGAGAAATTTATTAATATTTTTTTAAAATGCGAATTTTAGGAAATTATTTACCATTTTTACGGTTATATTTTATAAAATTAAAAAATTAATTCGCGATTTTTATAATTAAAAAACGAACGTAATAAAAAATATTTTATATATAAATTTAACGAATAAAACTTAATTTAATCGGTTTTTAAAATCTTATAATATAAATAAATTTAAATTTAAAGTTAAAATTTTCGTCGTTTTTATTAATAATATCGCGAAAATTATTATCGAAAAAGTTTTAAATATATAAACGATTTATCGATAATATATTTAGCGATATTTTTTCCGTAATAATATTCGATTTTTATTAATTAAAAAAAATATATATTTTAGTTATATTAATAAAATATTATCGTTATTACGATATATATTTATTATTTTATAAATAATATTAATTATTATAATAAAATGGATTTTTAACGTTTATAAAAACGATATATAATAAACTTTTTTAATTAAGAAATTATTTAATTTTAAAATTAATATTTACGTTATTTATTTTAATTATAATTTCGTAATAATAACGTAAATAAATTATAATTTATTAGTTAAATATACGGTTATTATTAATACGATTATTAAGCTTTTATTTTCGTTTATATTTAATTATATAATCGTATTATAATAAAAGTTTAAATTTAATATTTTAAACGTAACGCGTTTTTATACGTTATAAATTATAATATTATTTTCGATTTTAAAAAATAACCATTCCGAATTATAAAATAGATCTTAAATACGATGTTTTATATTTTTTAGCTTTTTAGTTAAATCGGTTTTGCTTTATAAATCGGCCGTTCGTATAAACTTTTTTACCTTTTAAAATGCGAAAAGATAGAAACCGTAACGGATAAGATAAGCTTACTAGTCCGGGCTAAGTAGTTTCTATACATCGTTACGTAACTATGCTAGAAAAAATAAAGGAGATAGTTATAAGCCATGTCCGATATCGTAGAATCTGGTTTAACTAGCATATGTAAGCACAAAACGAAGGTATATATCATTAACGTCCCGCTTACAATCATTCAAGTATTAACGCAAGGCCTCGATGGAGACCTCAGCGTATAGGTCTGAAGAGCAACCACGTTCTCGTTGCTATTGCAAAGAGAGCATGCTAGTTTGAAGCGCCTCAGTATAAGAAGCTTCATACCGAGACCGCCGCGCCGTCTGTCTGAGAACGTCAATGAGGCCTGCCAGACCGGAAGCTTGCTTCTCACGTCCACTCAAAGACGACACGAGCCCAGGCTGAGGTAACGCTGGTGGAAGCACGGGAGCCTAGCCGGCGAAAAGGTGCAGGACAGATACGAAAGCGCGGGCTCTCGTTGGGGGCTTCAATGTGATTGGTCCAGGCTGAGAGAACGCGAGAGGTCTATGGCCCAACTGAGACAAGGCTCTTTCGATGCGATCAAGATATTCAAAAAAGCATCGGTTGTTAAACCACTCCTTGAACTGTCTTCTAAGGATAGGTTCGATGTTAGCTAAGTTGATATAATCGGATATATTTACTAAGCTACCATTCAACGTTTATAAGGCATTTGTTAACCATTGCTAACGAAGCTACGTTACGAAAGCCTTAACAGCGTTGCTTTTATTAACATTATAGTTCTTATTACGGCGCCGTTCAAAGTTACGTCTATTCTCACCCGGTTCTTTTCGTAATTCCGTTTCCGATAAGCGATAAAATAGCACGATTCCTAAACGAACAATAATTTTTAGGAGTTTAGTAATGGCTTTATATCTTATTAACGAATAATATAATTCGATTAAAAGTAATTAAATATTCTTAAGTTTATCGATTATATAAAAAAAATTTAAAATTTATAAAAACGTTATATTAATTTATTCGTAATTAATAACGATTAATAATTAAATTATTACGTTATATTTATTAATTATCGATAATTACGTTAATAAAATTTTATATAATAATAATTAAAAAGAAAAATCTAATTTCGAATTTATTACGTTAACGTTATATTTTAAATATAACGTTATTAAATTTTTATTAACGTTAAAAATTTTTAAAATAATCGATATAATTTTTTAAAATTCGTTATTTTAAAAAAATTTTAAATATAATATAAAAAACTTATAATATAATATAATTAATAAACGAATATAATTACGTTTTATTAAAAACTTATTTATATCGATATATTCGCGAATATTTAATTATTTAATATTAAAACTTAAATAAAAAAGGTTTATATATTTTATATATTCGAATATTTTATTAACGGAAATATAAAAATTATTATATTATAATAAATAATTAAAATTTAATATTTAAATTATAATTTATATTATTTATTTATATTATAAATAATATTATATTATTAAATTTAATCGTATAATTCGAATAAAAATATCGATATTTTATTATAATAAACGATTAAATAATCGAATTATAACTAAATTTAAAATTTATAATATTTATTTAATATTAGTTTTATTTATAAAAAGATTTAATAAATAATAAAACGTAAAAATATATAAATATAATAAAAAAAATTTACTTTATAAACTTTTATCATTAATTAATTATTTTAATATATTATTTATATATAATAAATATATTTAAATAATAGATATTTTCGTAATTATAACGTATATATAATTATTAATAAATACCTAAAATATTAAATTTTTAAATATAAAAACGAAATAATAGTTATTATTTTTTAATATAAACTTATTAATAAATTTAATAAAAATATTAAAGGATTAATCGCCGTTTATTAATATATTTTAGAATTTTCTAAACCCGAAAATTAACGTATTTAAATAAAATAAAAATTAAATCGAAACGTAAAAATTTCTATTTTAAACGAAAACCTATTTAAAAACTAAAAAAATATATATATATTAAATTGTTTAACGAATAAAAATAATACGTAAATAATAATAATAACTATTTTATTTTTTATATTAATAACGGCTTTAAATTTTTTTATTAATATTTAATTTCGATAAAATCTAAATAAAATTTATATAAAGTTATTTATTATTTAAAACGTTTTAAAAACGTAAAATTTTAACGTATTATTTTTATAATTATATTAATATACGAAAATTCGGATAAAATAACTTAGAAAACTTTTTTAAAATAAATAATTCGGGATTATTTCGTATTTTTTAATAATATTAAAAACTTATACGAAAAAATTAAAGTTTCGAAACGAAAGTTTATTTAAATTAAAATATATATTATAAACTTTATATTATCGTTTAATTAAAAATTATATATCGGAAATAAATATAAATATAATTTTCGTAATAATTTTATTAAAAAACGTTCGTTATAACGGATAATTTTCGTATTTTCGTAATAAATAACTTAACGAAAAACCGTTTATAAAAAGTTTATCGTTTAATAAATCGTAATAAACTTATAATATAATTTTTTTATTATTAAACGTTATTTTAATAACGAATTAATATATAATATTATTTATTATTTATTATTTAGTTTTTAAACGAAAATTAATTTAAGATTTATTTATAACGTTTAAAATATCGAAATATATCGTAAAAAAATAAATAAATTATAATATAATAACTTTTAAAACCGTAAATTAAAATAAATAAAAATAAATTTAACGATTAAATCGTAAATTTATTAATTTTTTTAAACGATAATAAAATATTAAATAAAAATTAACGTATTAAAATTAAATTTTAAAATATTAAAAAAGTAATTATTTTCGACGTTAAAAAAGGAAATATAAATAAAAGTTACGTTAACGTTTTTCGATTTAAAATATACGCGATCGTTTTACGTAATAATTTTATAAAATTTATTTTTAAATTAATTAATTTAAATAAAATTTTTAATATAAAAATTATAAAAAAGCTTAAAATAATTTTATCGTATTTATATTAATACGATTAACGAAAATAATCGCGTAATAATAATTATAAATATATCGAAAATTTAAAAAAAACTTTAGTTTTTTTTAACTTTTTATTAAATTATATTTATATTTTTAAATAAATAAATAACGAAATTATTACTTTTAATAATAATATAATTAATTCGTTATAATATATTATCGTATAATTTTATTTAATATAAATATTAAAATATAAAAATTATCGTTTCTTTTTTTTAAAATTTAATAAAAAAAAGTTAATTATATAAAAATATTATATAATTAGAAATAATAACTAAATAATAATAAAATTAAATCTTTTATTTTTTTAACGTTTATATAAATTAAAGCTTTAAATTAATTCGCGATAATAATATTAAAATTAAAATTATTTAATAAAATTATAAAACGAAATAAATATTTACGTAAAATTTCGAATCGTAAAAATAAATTATAAATATATATTTTAAAATTATTTTCGATTAATAAAAAAGGCTTAATAAACTAGGAAATGTTATAATTAAAATATCGATAATTTAAACCGTTATTAACGTATACGTTCTCATTTATAGCTGTCGAAACCTTTTATGCTCGTCGGTATGTGATAATTTAGGGTTTGTTCTCGGACAAAAGCCCAATACGCGAGGAGGCACGTGAGCCACGAGGGAGATGAGGGTCTGATGCTAGGCTATGCGAAGATTAAGGAAAACTTTTGTTCGAATATCGCATCCCGATAACGTCTAGCAGAAGGTAGAATGTCGCTTCACGCCATGACTGGAGGTATGATGGGATACACAACTCGAAAATGATGGTTTTGGCTTTCGTGCAGCTCTGAGGCAGCGGCCACTCGTGGAGGTGAATTTTAAGATTTTCTGCATCGTTCGCGTACCGGCACTTTTGGCAGTTCCATTTATGTTGCTGCTCATAGAAATTGTTGATGGAATCAACTAAAACGTCCTTGTATTCGCATTCCATCCGGTCGGAGAGCGCCATAAGACGATTGTATTCTGTCTTTAGGCCATGTAGCTCCGCGAGCTTAGCTCGCTTCCTTTCCTCGGCGCTCGCAACGATTTCATGACGTATCTCCTGCATCTCTCTGGAGAGGTCGAAGAACTTCACTAGGAAACTATCACTTCCTTCCAACTCATAGTAGAGCTGCGAAGATCTGAGTCGGGAAGATACTAAACGATCAAGTAGGTACTTCTCAACGTCACACAGCCTCCGCATCTAAGACGCAAACGGGAGGAGAAGGTTCTCCAAAACAGACCATGTGTTAGATTCAAGGGTCAATTGAATTAGGTCTGAATCTTCTGATTAGGAAGCGTGTAATCTCTGTATTATTGTTGTGTGTAAAATCCTGATTTACGAGCCTACTTGATAAGGGTCTATTCATTCCCAGCTACCGGCTAATCCTCGGATCTAACACACCTCTTTAGGTTTGCAATTATTCGCATTAAAAGCCTGAATTTAGATATTATTAATATAAAGCTAAGGTATCTATATTTAATATATTTTCTTAGGCTTTAATTAGGTTTTTTTAATTTTTTTCTTTCCTAATTAAATATTAAATATTTATAATATCTAATTAATTTAATAAATTTAATTATTTCTAAATTAATAATACTTTAATTAATCTATTTAATTTCATTTTTATTGATAATATATATTTAATTATAATTAAATTATTCTTAATTTTTTAACGGAATTAATGATTATAAATATTTATATACTTTAATTTAATTTTAAATTAAATAATTTTTATAATTATTAATTTAATAATTTATATATTATCGTATTTTATTTTAATCTTTTTATAATTAAACTTAATTCCTAATTCCTTAATTAATTATTTAATATATATTATTTCTTTTATAATTTATATTAATATTAATAATTTAATTTTTATAATAAATATAATGATAATATCTTATTTATTTATTTTCTAATTAATTAATTTATTAAATAAAATTATAATATAAGTTTATAAATTTTTACGATCTATTATATTATTAATAAAAGAGATATTATTAGTTATTATTAAATTATCTTTATTTCCTATTTATAAGATATATTATTTTATTTTATATAAATATTATATAATTTAATTTATTGTTTTCTAATAAATATTACTTAAGTTCGTAAAAAATTAAACTAGTTATAAAGTTATAAACGATATATCGGGTTTAATAAATATAACCGTAAATAATATCGAGTCGATTTTACGTTAATATCGATAGATTTCTTATCTTATAATATAATGCTTTTATAAAAATAGTTTTTATAAGGTTATAAATATATTTAACAATTTATTAAATAAAGTAATTAACCTAATTATTTTCTTAATATATAAAGTTTGGAATAATTAAATCCTTTTTTGAAATTAATTATAAATAATTTTAATCTTTAAAAATCATTAGATTTCGTTTCTTCTAATTATTTAATATCTTTTTTTTAATTACGAAATTATTTTAATTATTACTATTTTATTATTCTTTTAATATATTATAATTATATTATTTATATAGAAAAATATTAATATTTCCTTTTTAATATAATAATATAACTCGTATAATATATTTTTAAAACCTAATTTTAATAAAATCCTTAAGAATTTTCTTTACTAAAATAATAATAAGATTCTTAACTTATAAAAGGCCTTATATAATTATAATATTATACCTTTTTTCCGATATTTTAATAATATACGTATAAAAATCTTATCTATTATAACGGCATATATAAAGGTATTTATTATATTATATTATATTATTTCGAAGTTAAAACGAATAATTATTATTAATAATATTCTAAATAATTTATTAATAAAAATAACGATATATATCTTATTTAATTATAACTTTTTTTATTAATTTCCTTATATAATAAATCTAACTTTACATTTTAAAAAACGTTTATATTTATTAAATTTATAAATATATATTTATATATAATTTAGAATTTAATATCCTTTTACGGTTAGGTTTATTTTTTTAATTTTTAATTAAAACTTCATTTAAATATAGCTTTTAAAGTGATCTTTTTTTACTTATTCGAAGAAATACCTTATTAAATAATTTATAAGCTTTTTATACTAATAAGGCGTTTTTTCGATAAATTTCTAATATAACTTTTATCCTTTTTATAATATTCTTTTTACGTTAGTTCGATTTAAGATCTTTAATCTTATCTTTTATATAAAAGAAGCTTTAAAACCTATTAAGAATATAGTTTTTTATAATTTAAGTTTACGAAATCCTAAGTTTTAAAATAAATTTAATATAAGGTTTATATTTTTATCTTAAATTATATAACATAATAAAATAAATAGCGGATTTAGTAATAATATAAATAATAGCTTAAACTTAACCGTAATATATAAATGTTCTATTTCGATATTAGCGTTTAATTTTTATTTATTTATTATGTTTATTATTCCTAAGATAGGTAATATATCACTAATTTTTTTTATTTTTTTAGATTCTTTATTTAAGATATAATCTTTGGAATTTAATAAGGCATATTTTTTAATTAAGGTCGTTATTTCTTTTATATTAGTAATCCTTAAATTATTTCGGAAAATATTTAGATTTTTATTAAATATTTTATTTTTATTAAAAATAATATCTCTTATATTAATTATCTTATTTAAATAAGGTATTTATATATAATATATATTCGAAAATTAATAACCGATTAAATATCCGATTTAGGTTTTTAAACTTAGTTTATTTAATTTATTTAAACGGAACTTTTAATTTTTTATTATAATATATGCCTTATATTTATACGTTTATAAATATATTTAATCTAATTTTTTATTTCTTAATATAAAAAATCCCTATTTCCATTTAATTATTTTAAAAAATATATTAAATAGAATCTTTTAGCTATTTTTAGCTTTTAATATATAATTATATAAATAAGTAATAACTTTAAATATCTTTAGTTATAAATGCGTCGATAATTTTACTTCGGTTTATATCGTATACGTTTTTATTTTTATTATACCTTTTAAACGTTTAATTTCGCTATTCTAAGTTTATATATTTGATATTAAAGGTTCGATTTTAATTTTATATATTTCTAAGTTTTTTTCGATAATTAATTTATTAATAGTTATTTCGTTATTAATTTTTATTACTTTTATAATAATCTTATATTAGCGTTTTAACTATTTTAAATAATTATTTATTATATTAAAAACTATTTCTATTTTATAATTCCTAAATACATAATCTTAGGTTATTCTTAATATTCGGTATATAAAAATAAGATATAAGTTTTTTCCGATAAATATTTCTTTATAATTATGGAAATTAAAGATAATTTATTCCTTTAATGCCTAATAATTTAGTTTAAGGATATATCGAATTTATTACTTTATTTTAAACATATTATAAGCTTTACATTTAATTCCTATTAATTTTCGAATAATTATTCCTTAAGATAAACTTATAAGATATTCTAAGGTTTAAGGTCTTAAATGTTTTAATTTATAATATTATATTTAGATATTTTTAATTAAAAAAGCTTATTTAATTTATATATTATATTTATATTTTTTTATAACGATATTAAACATATTCTTTTCTTTTTATATATTAGTTCGATAAATTATTATATATTACTTATATATATTTTTAATCTTATTTATAAAGGTATTATCTTTTTTTCGTATATAAGTTAAATCTATTTTATTATTTTATTAAAACCTTTTATATTTTAACTCTTATAACGAAATTAAAATAATTAATAATAAAGGATAATAAGCCGTATTTAGTAACGATATTAATATATTTCCAATTAATATATTTATCGTTTTATATATTTAAATTAATAAAGTTCGATTTTTTAACTAAAAATAGTTATTAAATAACGTTTATTTCTAATTAATTAAACGATATACTTAATTCGTTATAATAATAATTAATTCATTATTTAAAATAATTAAATAAGTTAGAAAATATTCGTTTATTATTAAAATAAAGAATATAATTAGCATTTTTCTTATAAACCGATCGTATAATTATTTTTATAGTTTTTCGGATTCTTTTTTAAATTAAGGAATCCTAAATTTCGATTTATTCCTTTTAAATAATTATATTTATATCTAAAGTTTTAAATCTTTTAAAGCCTTTTTAACTTTGAAAATTAATTAATCTTTTAATTCGAAACCATTATATACCTTTTTTAGGAAAATATAATAACATTTCGTAAATTAATAACGTTAGTTATATGCCGAGTAATTATTAGTTAACGCGATATTTTAATTTTTTCCTTATAATTTTCTTTTATGCGCATTTTTATTTTTCGGTTAATTAGGAAAAAAATCGGTCGATTTTTCTTTATTAAAGCTTTTTCCATTATAAATAAGTTTAAAAATTCCTTTAGATACTTTTTTTATCTTATATATTATCTTAATTATATAATTATAAAAATCATTTATAAGGTTTTTATATTATAAGATATTATTAATAAATTATAATTCCTTAGTTATTTTATAAATAATGGTTTAGTTTTTATAAAATTCTTTTATTATATTTAAGAAATCCTTTATTTATAAACTTAGATATTATGTTTCGGATATTTCGTGAAACTTAATCTTAAATATAACTATTTCCTAGGTTTATAACCATTAACTTACGTTCTTAAGATTCTTAAGAAATATCATTATTTTCTTATATTTTTTTCTAATATTATCTCTTTTATTTAATTTAGCTTTATTATATTAAACGTTTAATTTTTAATACTATTCCTATATTAGTCTTTTAACGATATAATATATAATCTTATAATAATCTATTACGATTTAATATATATAATTATTAAATTCTTTTATCGTTATAATTTATTTTATATATAGCTTTTCGCGTCGATCGTAATAACTTACGTTTATTTCGTAATTAGCTTTCCTATTTTTCGTTAAGTTTAAAACAAGTTAATCTCCGTTTCCTTTTTTAATTTAAAGTAAGTTTAGTTTTTCTAATTCCATTATAATGGATTTTACAAATTTATTTAATCTTATAAAAGCGGTAACGATATTAGCTTTTTTATCGTATCTTTTTAAAGTTATATCGAGAAACTTTAATTCTTTAAATAATAGAATTTGTCGATTAAATAATTAAAAAGCTTTAATAATTCGACTTTTAACTTAAGTTCGTTTTCCTAATTATACTAATCTTTTAAATTAGTTAAAGTTTTAGAAAAATTACTTTTTCTATTATCTAATTACGTAAATATCTTAAATAAATAATTCTAATATTTCTTTTATATATAAATAACGTTAAAAAGATAACGATAAGATTTTTAATTATTAGATTTAAAAGTTAATTAAATTAAATTTAAATCTTCTAATTAAGAAACGTATAATTTTTATGTTATTATTATATATAAAATCCTAATTTACGAGCTTATTTAATAAGGGTTTATTTATTCCTAATCACCGGTTAATTCTCGGATCTAATATATATAAAGGATAAAATCAAAATTCCTAAACTAAACTAACGTGGAAAAAACATTACGAAAAAGATAAAAACTATACCGGAAATTTATCGAAAAAATATTTCGTTAATATAAAAAACTTATAAATTATTTAATAAGATATTTCTTCGAATAATTAAAAAAAGATCACTTTAAAAGTTATGTTTAAATAAAGTTTTAATCGGAAATTAAAAAAATAAACTTAATTATAAAAAAGTATTAAATTTTAGATTATATATAAGTATATATTTATAAATTTAATAAATATAAATACTTTTTAAAATGTAAAGTTAGATTTATTATATAAAGAAACTAATAAAAAAGGTTATAATTAAATAAAACGTATATTATTACTTTTATTAGTAAATCATTTAAAATATTATTAGTAATAACTATTCGTTTTAATTTTAAAATAATATAATATAATATAGTAAATGTTTTCGTATATATCGTTATAATAAATAAGATTTTTATACGTATATTATTAAAATATTAGAAAAGAAATATAATATTATAATTGTATAAAGCCTTTTATAAGTTAAAAATTTCATTATTATTTTAATAAAAAGAATTCTTAAGGATTTTATTAAAGTTAAACTTTAAAAATATATTATATAAATTATATTATTATATTAAGAAAAGAATGTTAGTATTCTTTTATATAAATAATATAATTATAACGTATCGAAAAAATAATAAAATAGTAATAATTTTATAATTTTATAATTAAAGAAAAAATATTAGATAATTAAAAGAACCGAAATTTAGTAATTCCTAAAAATCGAAATTATTTATAACCGATCTTAAAAAAGGATTTAACTATCTTAAACTTTATATATTAAGAAAATAATTAGGTTAATTATTTTATCTAATAAACTACTAGATATATTTATAACTTTATAAGAATTATTTCTACGAAAAGATTACGTTATAAAATAAGAAATTTATCGATATTAACGTAAAATCGACTCGATATTATTTACGATTATATTTACTAAACCCGATATATTATTTGTAATTTCGCAATTAACTCGATTCTTTATAAACCTAAACGATATCTATTAGAAAATAACGAACCGAGTTATATAATATCTATATAAAATAAAATAATATACCTTATAAATAAGAAATAAAAACAATCTAATAATAGTTAATGATATTTCTTTTATTAATAATATAATAAACTATAAAAATTTATAAACTTATATTATAACTTTATTTAATAGATTAATCGGCTAAAAAATAAATAAATAAAATATTATTATTACGTTTATTATAAAAACTAAATTACTAATATTAATATAAGCTATAAAAAAGATAATATATATTAAACGATTAATTAAAGAATTAAAAATTAAGTTCGATTATAAGAAAATCAAAATAAAATGCGATAATACGTAAACTATTAAGCTAATAATCGCAGAAATTACTTAACTTAAAACCAAACTAAAATATATAAATATTTATAACTATTAACTTTATTAGGAAATCGAAAATAATTCGATTATAATTAAATATACGTTATCGATAAAAATAAAAATAAACGGACTAACTAAAGTACTATTAATTTAAAAATAACTAAGCTTATTAAATTAACTAAGTATTATAAATATTTAATATTTAATTAAAAAGGAAAAAAACTAAAAAAACCTAATTAAAACCTAAGAAAATATATTAAATATAAATACCTTAACTTTATATTAATAATATCTAAATTTAGGCTTTTAATATAAATAATTACAAACTTAAAAGAATATATTAAATCCGAAAATTAACCGATAATTAAAAATAAATAAACCTTTACTAAATAAGCTTATAAATTAGGATTTTACATATAATAACAATATAAAAATTACACATTTCCTAATTAGAAAATTTAAACCTAATTTAATTAACCCTTAAATTTAATATAATAAAGGTTTATTTATTCCTAGTTATTAATTAATCCTCGGATTTAATAAAAATCGAAAAATTATAATTAACTTATTTTAAAAGGTAAAAACGTAATATAATTATTTATTAATTATATATTAGTTATTTTTAAATTAATATATATTTATTTATTTAAATTTCGAAACTATTTAGCATTCGAATAAAGCGATTACTTTTTCGAAAATAGATTTAAATACGCGGTATTTTCTTAACGGATTCGTTTAGTAATTATAATATTTTGCAATTATTTCCCGATATTTCAAAGTATTTCGAAAGTTTTTTTAGATAGAAAATATAGTATTTTAAGCGAGTTTAAATACGTATACGTTAGCTTTTCCCGATAAAGTTCGGATTAACTAATTTCGATAATCGTTACTTTAGAAAAACGTTTTAAAAGCTAAGTTTTCCTTTATTTTATAAGTTTACCATAATATAAATAATCGAAAAATCATTATAAAAGCTTTGAAAATTAAATATAAAATTAAAATATTAAAGAAAGAAAAAGTTACTTTAATAAGTTATTACCGAAATTAAATAACGTATCGATAAAAATAATTATAATAAAAAATTAAGGTTTCGTAACTAAAAACTTATATTATAAATAAATATTATTTAAAAAAGCTAGTTAAATAATTAAATTAATAATAGAAAACATTATTTAAAAAATAAATAATTACTATAATAATTAGATTAATAACTAAATAAAAAATATATTATTTTATTATAAACTTTGGAAAATTACTTATATAATAGAATATAGTTAGAATTTAAGTTATATATAAATTATAATTCTTTTCGGTTTAATATACGGGATAATAAAAATAGAAACTAACGTTAAAAAGATAACATTTTCGTCGGTTAATTTAAAATCGTATTCGAGAAAAAGAAAAAGATCTTTTTTAACTTATTATAAATCGAAATAAAAAATTTATATCTTTCGTTTAAGAAACGACTTTAACGTAATCGATCGAAATATTATTCCTTTTAATTAATTTTATACTTAGGAATTATAATATAATTATATTATATATCTAAAAAAGGGTTTATATAACCGAAAATAAAGTATTTAATTATACGTTAATTTTAAGCTTTTAATAAACCTTTAAAGTATTTACTTTATTTAAATATCTAAGTAAATATTTATTTTTAACTTATTAATTTTTAATATATCGTTTCGTTAATTTCTTTTCTAATTTAATTTTTATAATTATATAGCTTTATTATTTAATATAAATAAAGCTTTAATTAATATTTAATATAACGACTTTTTAACTTTCGAGAAATATCTTTCCAAAGTTATAACAATAATATACGGGAAATTTTATAAAAACAAAGAAATCTATATTTAGAAATCGATAACATTATTTTTAAAATAACAAATAATTATATAAACATTAAATCGGTAAAAAAGCAACTATTATTTAACGAAAATACCGATTTTATTTTAGAAATATTAAATATAACGTTAATATTATTTAAAAATAGAAAAGTTTAATAAACGAAATTAAGAAATTATATTATATTAAAGAAATAAAAAAATTACTAATATTATTTATTTTAACGATATTTAACTTATATTATCTTATAATTTATTTATTTTATAAAATAATATTACTTAATTCGTATAATGTTTAGATATTTACTTATTTAAATAAGTAATATTATATAAACTTTCTAAAGTTATAAATATAAACTAATATTTAAAAAACGAGAAAAGAAAGTAATAATATACGTTTTTTATTTATTTAACGTATTTATTTAAATAATTTAAGCTAATTAAAAAATAAAAATTAAACGTTATTAATATTCATTTTTCTATTTCTTTCGGAAACCGGCGACGAGTTAATCCTTTTTATTTATTTCTTTTAATTAATAACTTATTCCTTTTTTTTAAACTTTCGAAATATAACCTAATATTAACCGATTAAAACCTTATCTTTTTAATTAATTTTTACCTTTATCTTTTATAAAGATATATTTATAAGGCTAAATATTATATTATATATATAAGATTTATAATAGGAATGATTATAATAAAATAACGAAACGATAAAATAAAATAAAATATTAATTATTCGTATTAATAAATGGTTATTTACTAAGTTATAAAAGATATCGTTTAAATACCTTAATGGCATTTTACGTTAAAATATATATCGTTTTAAAGTTACTTTTACTTTATTAAATTAGACTATTAATAAAGTATAAATATTATTAGTTTAGATTATTTATTATCGTTAATAGGTTTAGATAAATTAATTAAACTAATAACGTTGGAATTTTTCGACGTTAGCTAAGTTTATAAATATATTGGAGCCTTTTTTTTCGTTTTTTTATAGCTTAAATAAATAATAATAAAATATAAAAATGGAATTTACGTTAATATAATATAAAAGATTAGCTTTAAATATATATAACCTTTATATAACCACATTTTTATTAATTATTCTTATAAATAATAAGGTCGTTTATAAGTTTCGTTATAATTGTTTTTATAATTCGAGCCCGAAAAACTACGTTTAAGAATATATTCGTTAAAGATTTTAGCGATAAACGTTCGGTTTCTTTTTCGTATACGTTAAGCTCGTTTATTATAAAAAAACATCTATTTTTATATTAAATCGAATAAACGACTTAAAGAGATTTTATTAGGAAACTTAACGTAAAATATATTTACAATAAAGTCGATATACGATTTCTTTACGGTAATATTATGTTTATTTTTTATTAAGTATAATTATCGTATAAGCCGTTATAACGGCTATAATTTTCCGATAAACTTTAATTATAAATTCTAAATATATTTAAAGTTTCGATATAAGGTATTTTTTATTTTTCGATATAATTATATAAATAGCTAATATAATAAATTTTATATATAAAAAAACAAGTTTAATCGTATAAAATCGGTTATATCCGTTATTATACGATTTTTATAAGATTTTATTTCTTATAATAAAATATAAACCTTAATAAATTAAGATATTAATCGTTATAAACTATTATTTTATTTACGTTCGCGTTAATTTATACTAAGTAAGCGATAAGTTCTTTTATTATATATAATAACGATATAATATATATTAATCTTTCTATAATAGATACGACCTTTTAATCGAAAAACTATTTCGTTATAAACCTTTTCCGTTTTTATAACGTAAAAAATAATGATATTTAATGTGATTTATTTATCGCGACGTTAATAAAGGCTTTATATTCGAATAAAAACGAAATAACGTTTCTTAATTTTTTAATAACGATCGTATATAACGGCGTTACGCGATAAAGATCGTAATTTATATTTATATATATAATATAACGTAAATATATATATTTAAATATAGTTATTTTTTTCTTTTATAAATTTATACTTATTATAATTACTTTCGTTAATATATAAATAATAACTTTTTCGTTTAAATAACGATAAACGATATATTAAATTATAAAAAATCGATAAAACTTAATATTTTATTTATATAAAGATATATTATAAATAATATAAAAGAACTTAAAATAACGATAAAGAATAATTAGGTTAAAGAAATTATAGAAACTTATAATTATATAATAAAGCTTAAAAGGAAATCGATTTATAATAATATAAGTTTATAATAAAATTAATACGAACCGAAACGATAGTAATTTAATAATAAATAATTATAAATTAAAGTATTTATTTAGAAAAGAAAATAAGTATTTATATAATTAATCGAAATTAAAGGTTATAATAATTTTATAAAGTTATTATATTCTATTATTAGCTAGTTATATATTAATAAAACGTTATAATAGCTTTTTTAAATTAATGGTAATTTTAAATATCGAAAGGTTTATTTTATAATTTCGATTTAACTAAACTATTTTAAATTAACCGTTAAAATTAATATTAAGTTACGAAAAAGCTTAAACAAATTAAATAATAATAAGAAAACTTAGAATATTAACCTTAACTTTATTTTATATATTATATATATTAGATATATTCTAAGGATATTTTTATATATTTTCGTTTTATCGTAATAAAGAATATATAAATATTGTTAATAATTTTTTTACTTTCTTTTTTTAAAGGTATAACTAACTTAATCCTTTCGATATTTTCGTATAAATAATTAATAACGATATACGATTAACTTTTAAAAGAAATATCTATAAATATAAAGATTACGTTTTATTTTATAAGTTATTTAAACTGTTATTTAAACTTACTTTTATCTTTTAAAATCTATGGAAATACCTTTCCCGAAACTTAGTTACATTAAGTTTATTAACGCGATTAATAAAATATAACAAAATAGCTTTATTGCCGAACCGAACCGATTTTTTTTCAGGGGCTTTACTTTTATATATTTTCCTAATCTTCTAAGTTTAAGAAACGGTTATATTACGAGTAATAATATAACTCGAAATAACACATTAAATTTAAAAAAGATCTAAGCAAAATGTTTAATAAAACGTTTTATTACGTTTCTTTAATCGTTAATATAATAACTAACTTTGTTACGAGTTACTTACTTAAATTCGAAAGTATTTAAATCTAAAAAAGCCGCCCTCGCTTCTTTTCCTTTTAAGAATATATTACTTTCGCCTAATAACTAAAATCGCATATCTTATAAAATAAAAGCTTAATATATAAGCTATATAATAATAGAAATTATTAAAATAAATTTACTAAATATAAATAACTTTATAAATATAATACTTAATTAAACGGTTACCTAAATTATAAGTTCGTTTAAATGTTTTATTTTTATTAAAGATAAAAAATAAATTTACCAAAATATATAAAAAGGACTAACGGCTTTTAAATATTAATAAAAAAATCTTTTCATTTTATATATACTATATATTTACGTTTTAAAAAGCTCTTATATATTACGATTCTAATATACGTTATAATTTTTTACTTTTCCAAACTATAATAATAAATTTCTTAACTTATAATCATTTTATATATTAAATATACGAATACCGGTTATTTTATAACGTTACCGAAAATAAAAATTAAATAACCTCGAAAAACATAATAATTTAAATCTTAATTTCTCGTTTTTAACGTTTGCCGATATCTAATATTATTTACCGATTAAATAATACGGAAAGACTTAAACCCGAATAATAATTTCTCGATACTTAAACCTTAAACTTTTTTACTTTTTCCGTTAATAATTTCTTTTACTTTCTTTCGAAACGTTTAAATAAACAGAAAACGAACGAAGATCTAAAACTAAAAAAATATTAAAAAACGTTTTAATTCCTTTCTTATAAAAACAAAAAGAAACTATAACTTGCCCGATAATCGAAAGTTAATCTTAGCTTTAATTTTCGAATTTATAAGCTATTAATACCTTAAATCTAAAGTTTAACGTTTAACCGAAAAAATAAGCAAAAATTAAAAAAATATAATACGTAACGAAAAACATAATATTAGAATCTATCTTAGAAACGATAATTATAATTCGATAATCGTTAAAATAAAAATAAACGCCATTTAATAAAAAAAATTATAAAAATAAAAAATAAAATTACTTAATATATTATAAAATAAAATATATTAGTTACGATTAACAAACTTAATAATAATATATATAATGAAAAATCCCGTTATAAAACTATAAAAAATAATATTATTTTTAATTATTAAATATAAGTTCCTTTAATATTTATCTTAATTTTTTCTATATATTATTACGCATTATTAAAAGCAAAAACCAATATTAAAAAAGCGGTAACGAGTTAAAATTAACACGAAATAAAACGTTAACCTAAAAATTACCCGTCCAAAAAAACATAACGAAAATATCAAAATATAAAAATAAATATATCGATAACAAAATAGTTTACGTAACTTATAATAATAAGCAATATTTATTTATTCTTATACGAAATAAACCGTTAAATTAACTAATTTTAGCTTATTTAATAATAGAAACCATTATATATAAATATTAAAGTTAATTCTTTTTTAAAATGCCTAATATTAAATCGAATATAAAAGTAGCTATAATCTTCGTATAATTCGCTTAATATAATATAAAATGCAAGTTTTATTTCGTAAAAATTATTAAATTAAACATAAAATCGAACTAATAATTAAAAACAAATACATTTATATAAAATAAATTTAAGTTAATTACATTTTTATCACTTAATTAAGATATTATAAACTTATATTTAACGTTCGAATATAATCGAAAAAAGGTTTCTTAATTTTAAAATAATAATGCTTATAAAAATTAAAGAATAAATTCATGATATTTATTCGTAAAGAAAATATTATAAACTAATAAAAACCATTAAAAATATCTAAGAAATAAAACCTATCGATTAAACCTTAAAATAACTAATCTTATTAATCAAAATAACCCTAACTAAATTAACAAAATTAGGTAAAATAATTTCGATACGAATTATTAAATTAACTCGATTACGATAACTTTAAAATACGAGAATAAAAGGAAAAACATATTTATATAAATTATAACATTCCTTATATATTTAATTATTCTTTTAACTTTTTAGTTATTAATTTAAAACTATATTTTCAATCGTATTAAATTATAATAAAAAGATTCTAAGCTTTTTTTACGAATAAATATTATAAACTTACTTTTTAATTTTTATAAATATTATTACCTTAAAATTAAAAACTTATTATTAATTATATCTAAACTAAAGATATAAGTTCGTAATAACTCTTTTATTTAAAAGTAACTTTTTAAAATATACGTTTATTTCTATATTTTATTATTTTTTTCGAAATTAACAAAATATACTTTATTATTAATAACTTTAAAAAATAAAAAAAACAACGACTTATTAACGTAAAAGAAATAAAAAGCGTAATAATATATAAAAAGGGTTAAGATATAAGTTAATATAAATTCCTAAAAAATATCGAATATTTTATTATAAAAGGAACGAATCCTTTTATCGCTTTATATCGTAATTATATATAACTTTCCGTTTCTTTAAACTATTATTTTCTTTATAATAATAACTTTTTAATCTTTATTATTTTTAATTTTTATTATACGTATATATAATCGCTTTAAGTTTTTTAGTTTCCGAAATCTTTATATATTATATATAAATATATATTTATAATTATAATAACTATAATATATTTTATCGATATAATAATAGCTTAAATATTTATAGGTTTTCTTTAAATAAATAGCAAATATTAGTTATTATATTTAAACGAAATAATTATTTTCTCGAATATATTAAATAAAATAACAAAGATACGAAAAGCTAAAAAAGAAATAATGATATTAAATAATATAAATTAGTTAATAACGGCGTAAATATCTTTGTTAATTAAAATCTCGATTCGTATACGTTATATCGGTCGACCTTAATAAATAATCGCTCGTCGTTTCGTTTTAGTTTCGGTGTTTTAACTTTACTTAAGGAACCGTTTAAAAAAAAAACGAAATAACTAATTAAGCTTATCCCGATCCGAATAACGCCAGCTTTTACTTAACGTATATTTATATCGCTATTTTTTATTTTCTTTTTTTATTTTAAACCCCCGGCTCTTTAATATTTACCTTATTATCGTTCGAAACGCCCGGATCGAAAGATTTATACGAGATACCTCGTAACTTTACTTTATAAAAAGTAATGTTTTTCATTTAAATAACGTAGTTTTTATCTATAAATTTCTACATTTACTTACCTTTTAATTTAATTTTCTATTTTCCGTATAATTTCTATAATTTCCTAATTTAAAACCGAACGAATTCGTAATAAATTAACTTTAATTCTTTTAAAAGTTCGTTAAAAATAACCGCTTTAAAATATTAATTATAAAAACGAAAAAACTATTTATTAGTTATTACCTTAATATATATATAAACCGGCTTAACGATATCGCTTCATTTATTAGCAATAATATTTTAAAAGAATAAAATCGAATATAAAATAATTAAATAAGATAAAATATATTCTTTTTTTTTTATTACCTTTAAAAATATATCTCATTTTTAATTAAACTAACCGGCTAAATTAATAAGTTCTATAATAATTTAAGTTTCGATAATAAAAATACTTAGATTATATTTATTTATAATTTCGAAAAAGCTAATATATAAATTCCATTTTATAGGTTCTTTTATCGATATATAAAAAAGGAATCGATATAAAAACATATTATCTTAAACTTTATCGAATATAAAAAATATATATATATTAGACTTAACGTATATTATAACCGAAATTTAGCGAAAATTAATCGTTTTAACTAAATATCGTATTTTTAAACTAAAGAAGAAAAAAAGTAACGCGACGATAACGACATTAAAGTTAAAATAAATTAATAAGAAAAAAAGCAAAAAAATAAGCTCGATATATTACATTATAAAAATAAATCTAAGTTATAAAGGAATTTATTTTTAAGTATTAATATATACCTAATCTTAGTTTTTTTTTAATGGATTTTTATCGAATTAATTTCTTTAATCGAATTTCGAATAAATTTAAATTATAAAAAGATTAAAATAACTAATACGAATATATATACCTTTTTAACTATTTTATAAAGAAAGGTAAATATCATTTTCGCTAAACTTTAATCTTAAATTTTATTTTATAAAAAATGTTTCTTAACGATAATTAAAAGTTTTTATCGTAATATATTAAAAAACATTAAATATTTTTAACTTTAAATAGCGGTTTTACGTAACCTTAAAGATCGTTTACGAACGAAAATTATTATTATTATTAAAATTAAAAAAAACAAAATTATAAAAATTACTAAAACGAATTAAAAACGAAATAATAATTAATATAACGTTTATTTTAAAACGTTAATTATACGGCCGCTTTTATTTCGAATATATCGGTTAATATTTTTCGTAATATTTCCTTTTTTATTACGTTAATATTAAATCTTATATTTTGCTTTATTAGTTTAGTTTTTACGTAAATAATAAATAACTAAACTTTCGAAATAAACTATAATATAATTAATGATATTTTTAAGAAACTAATTTTTAAAGAAATTAGTTTCGTTTTTCTTAAGTAAAAAACAGGAATAAAAAACGAGAAAATTTTCCCGTTAAATAATAATCTATTTAAGAAGCTTTAAAATCGCATTTTTTTTATTATAAACGTTCGGTAAAATCCTCGGTTTTATAACTTTCGAATAAAATATAACGCTCGATTTAACGATACGTTATTAATCGTTAAAAGGAAAACTTACTTTTTATAATTATTAATAATTAACTTTAAGGTTCTAAATATATTTTCCGATATTTTCCGAAATTATATATTTTTTTATATAATAAATATTTTCGAATTAAGTTATTAATTTAATCGTATATACGTCGATTTAATGAACTTTACGTTTAATTCCATAAATAAAAGTAATAATAAATTTCTTTTTATAATATTTCGTAATATATTTACAATAATAAATCCTAATGTCTTTATTAATATTTCGTTAGAAAAATAATATAAATTTAAATCTTAATAAAATATAATCGCTTTCTATAATATTATTCGAAATATAAGTAATAAAATGGAAAGGAGCCGATTTATATCCAGAATAAATAGCTTAATTAAAACTTTTATACGATTTAAAGTAAAAAATAAAAGGGCTAAATATTTCGAAATAGCCGATAATTTTCGGGCTCGTAACTTAAATACCGATATATTCCATTAAAAAAGTAATAACTAAGTTATAATTTTCTAAGCCGGCTTTATTAAAGCCGTTTTAAAGTTTATAAATATTCTTATTAATTAACGTAATATTAACTATAAAATAAACCTTCGTTTATTTTTTTTCATCGTTTTTAAATATCTATTTAACGCTTTTATAATAACGGTTAATAAAAAGAAAGTTAATTTTTTTATAAAAGGTAAATAACTTAATATTAAAGTTAAGGAAAAGTCTTAATACTTTTTATATAATATTTTAATATTGTTTTAAAATATATTAACGAAATATTATAATAAAAAATATTTCGTAAATATAAGTTTTTATTAGCTTTTTATTTATTTTAAATATAAACGTTATAGTTTAACGAAAGTTATTATTAACGAACGTTAAATATAAAGCATATATATAGAAAAGGTTTACGATAAAGTTTATTTATCGAATTAGATATTATAAACGTTATTTAAGGAATATTAATGCTTTTTATATTCGATAAAATATAACGTAACGATTAAGCTTTTTAAATATATAAATGGCTATATTTATTCCGACGATATTTAGTAACTTATAAGTTATTTAGCATATACCTAATTAACTTTTACGTAAATAACTTTAAAAAGTTTATAAAGATAGTTTAGATATTTTAAAGCTTTTTACGAGTTTTCGACGTTATTTTATATTTTTTATGGCTATATTTATTTAGTAATTAACGGTTTAACGCGATATATAAACCGATATTATTAAGTTAACTTTTAAACCTTTTTCGTTTATTTAGTATATAAATAGTAAGGAATTCTTTAATCGTATAAAATCGATAAACTTATTTCTTAATATTCGTATCTTATAACCGTTTATAAAGAATAAGGTTATGTTAGAATTAATTAAGTTACGGTAAATTATAACGAATTAAATAATAACTTAAATTATAACGTTAATTTTAAAATATAATAAAAGGAAAGTTATTGATCGTTTTAGGATTATTGTTAATTTAAAGTTATTGAAAAATATAATTTAATATCGTATATTAGTTTAAAACTATTCGACGAACTGCTATTTTCGCTTTTATTACTAAAGAATAATATATTATTATAATTTAACTAATTTAATAATCTTTTTATAATAGATATAAACGACGATAATAAAAGTTCCTATATTAATTACGGAAAATTTGCTAATATTACGGATAATTTAATTAATTCGAAACTACGATAAAACGTTCCGTTTAAATTAATGGAAAGTATTAACATAATTATTTTATCATTTAACCTTAATAATCTATTAAATTATTTCGAAAAACCGATAAAAAACGTTATAATAACTTTAATTAATCCGTTTAACTTATCCGTAAATATAAATTATAATAAGCTAATATAAGTTAAAGGTAATAACGATTTAAGTTATATTATCGATTATATTTTTAAGAAATAAAGTAAGAATCTATTTTTTATTTAATAATCGAATAATGGAAATTATTAATAAATATCTCGAAAGAATATCTTAAACGATAAATTTCTTTAAAAGTTCGAAACGAAGTTTAAAAGGTTTTATTTAAGTATAAAAGTTCTAAGTATCCGTAAACGAAATAGAAAAATAAAATATCGTATAAAGTAAAATGATCGTTTAAAAAGCGAAAATAGATAGGTCCCGAAAAAATAAATAAACCTTAACCTCGTTAAAAAATATAAGCCACATACGAAAAAAGCGAAAAAAGCGAAAAAACGAAAAACATATTATTAAAATTTTAAAAACGTAATATTTAAACATAAAAATTCCATATTAAAATTTATAAGTTAAATATTATATTAATACGTTTTATATTTATCGATAAATTCTTTTATAAAATAAAATTTCCATTTATAAAACCGTATATTTCCTAAATAACCTTTTATTTATTTTAGCTTATAAATAAACATTTAAATTCATTTTATTTCTTAATATAAAAGGATTTTTTCTATTTAATATTCGCTTTTTTAGCTTTAATATTTAATAATATATTTTTTTTACTTTTTTATATTTTCCTTAACTATTAAAAATAAAAACGAGGTTATTTATATTAATAAATATATCGGGATTTTCTTTACTTAATATTCGTTCGTTTAACTTTAATATTTAACGATATATTTTTTTTATTTCTTTATATTTCCTTTAATTATTAAGAATAAAAACGAAGTTATTTATATTAATAAATATATCGGGATTTTCTTTACTTAATATTCGTTCTTTTAGCTTTAATATTTAACGATATATCTTTTTTGCTTTTTCGTATTTCCTTTAATTATTAAAAATAAAAACGAGGTTATTTATATTAGTAAATATGTCGGGATTTTCTTTGCTTAATATTCGTTCGTTTAACTTTAATGTTTAACGATATATCTTTTTTATTTCTTTATATTTCCCTTAGTTATTAAGAATTTTTATTAGGTTATTTATATTAATAAATATATCGGGATTTTTTCTATTTAATATTCGTTCGTTTAGCTTTAGTATTTAACGATATATTTTCTTTATTTTTTCGTATTTCTTTTATTTATTAAAAATAAAAGCGAAGTTATTTATATTATTAAATATAAAGGGATTCTTTTTACTTAATATTTATTTCTTTAATTCTAATATTTAATAATGTATTTTTTTTGTTTCTTTATATTTCCTTTATTTATTAAGAATTCCTGCGAGGTTATTTATGTTAATAAATATAAAAGGATTTTTTTTATTTAACATTCGTTTCTTTAGCTTTAATATTTATCGATATATTTATTTTATTTCGTTATATTTGCTAAGTTTAAAGTTATTTTTCGCTATATTAAAAAGAAAACTAGTTTTTTTATTAACACACTTATTTCGAAGTTATAATATCACTTATTCGTATAGTATATATTTTATTTAAATAACTCGGTTCTTATATTTAAGAAATAGATATTTATTAATAAGCCGTTAAAATATTTTCGTCGTTTATTTTTGCCATTTTTTATTTATTTATAGCCAATTACGTATAATTAACCGAACGAACCGATAAATATTAAACGAGTTTAGTTTATTACGTTCTATAATAAACGTATATCTTTTTAATATATTAATTGTTTTATCGGTTTTTAATTCGTTTTTTTTTAAAAGGAACAATGATATTAAGATATTTTTCTTTACGAAATAATAAATAAATCTTAGATATTACGTAACGAATAAATAATCTCGGGAAATATAACTAAAAAAGATTAACTAAATTATAATTATTAGGTTATTTATGTTTTTATATCGATTACGGTTTTTGAAATTCTAATTAAAAAACTTAATTATCGTTTTATCGTTCGATTAATAATATTAAAAATATTTCGAAATCGATATATTCGTTTTAATTATATAAGCCGATATTTACTTAATAATTAAAGGAAAATTAACGAGAAATTTTAATAAATATATTATACTTTTTACGTTATATATTTGATTTTTTTTTAATTTAGTTCGTAATAGATTCGTTATTTCGTTATTATTTATTTTAGTTACATTTATAATATTTTATTATAAAATATCGAGCTTAATTATAACTTCGTAATTTCGCGTTATAAAAAGGATAAAATCATTTTAATTAAATAGGAAATAATCCGAAAATATCGTATTAATAAATAACTTTAAATCGTCGGTATTATTAATAATTATAAGCTAATTATCGGCGCTTTTATAACTAAAAGTAACTTTAATAAATATTTTAACGTTTATTTTATTATTTTTAATTCTTTTTACTTTAAATTAGTAACCGATATTACGATAAACATTTTTAAAACTGGTAATATCGACGATAAAAACTTAGAAAACGAAGTAATCGGAATGTTTATTACGGACGCGATAAGTAATTTCGAAGGTAATTTAAGTTTTGTCGATATTTTCGAAACCTTTAAAAACGGTTCGTTAATAATCGTTTTAATTTACATTTAAGAAAATTTTATTAAAGAGTTTTTAAAAGATAAATTCCTATTTAATAAAGTTTTTATTACGTTTAAATAAAATTATAAAATGAGATATTTTTATATTTATATTATTATAAAAATATTACGTTACGAAAATAAACGGGAATAAAATAATTTTACCTTTTTTTTAACGTTTTAAGATATTTAATGTTTCTTTTAATATAAATTAAATAATTTCTTTAACTTATATAAAATTAGGATAATCGTTTTTTTCGAATTTATTTATTATTATATAAATTTTCCCGAAATTCTAATAATTAAAGCCGTAAAAATAAGTTAAAAATTAGTTAATAAATTATAAATATTAAAATATATATTTCGTAATACGATAGTTAGTAATTTTATTATAGAATCGCGTAATTAATTATTCGAAATTTACGTTAAAAGAATTTTTTTTGTAATTTTGATTTTTTTAGTTTCGAAAAAACACTAAATAAGTAATCGGATAATATTATCGTTAACGATTTCGATAAATTTCTAAATCCGTTCGTAAATAAAAATATAATACGTTTCGAAATCTTTAATTAATTAATTTAACGCGTTTTTATTTATAATTCCTTTAATAATTATAAGTTATAACGTAAAATAAACTACGTTCGTTTCGAAAAATAAAATAACTAAAAAAACGATATTAATAATAAATCGAAATATTTAACGATATTTATTATTCTTTTAAATTATCCGATAAATAATTTATCGAAATTAATTATAACTTTATATATTCGCGATATAATAATATAACGTACCTTAACCAAAATAAATCTATTAAAATAAAACGTAATAAAAATAATGGGTTTATCGAAAACGTTATATTTTGCCGTTATAAAGCCGAGGAAATTATCGATATAATTTAATAATATTTAGATAAAAACCTCGTTAAAAACCTTTATATTTTAATCGTATATATAAATATAAATATTTAAAACGATAACCGATAATATATTATTATTTTATAGTTAGTTTATAATTCGGTTTTTATTTTTCGTATCGAAAATTTATATTCGTAACGACTTAATATTTAAGCCATAAATTACGATAATGTTATTATAATAATCGTGATTAATGGAATTTATCTTTAATAATAAAAAACATATTTAACGGTAATATTATCGATAACGTTTTCGGCGAAAATAACTTTCTTAAATCTTAAATATAATTATATTTTTATAACGAATAACGATTATAAATATATTATTAACGTTAACGAATAAATATAAAATATATCATTAAACTTTATTATAAACGATATTATAAACGACGATATAAAGTACGTTTCGTATTAATATATTTACTAATAAATTACGAAAGAAATATAATTAAAAAAAACTAAAAAACTAAAAACGCAAAATTAAAACGTATTAAAATCGAAAACAAACTAATATATAAGCCTAAATAATTTACTTTATATTTAAAAATATAATAAAATTATCGATATAAATTTATAATATAATTTAACGCGTAAAAAAACGATAATTAAACGAAAGGAATTTTAGCGTTTATTCGAAATTATTATTAGCTAATTAATCGATTAAATATTAATTAACTTTAAAAATATATATTAATATATTACGATTAAAGAAAGGTAAAAACTTATAATATAAGAAAAAATATATAAATATATATTAAAAATCCTTTTTTTTAAATTATTTTATTTTAAATGATATTTATTATAATTAATAAGATAATTAATAAAACTAATAAATAATTATTAAATAATTAATTATATTTTAATATAAATTAATATATAAATAAATGGTTTAAAATCCATTCGAATTACTTTAAATATTACGGAACCGTTTCTTCTTATACGCCACCGTTACCACGAAATTATATACAAAGATAAAACAAAACCAAAGGACGATTAAACCGGTCGCGGCGAGAGGACCTACGATAGAAAAGACGGTAAACCCGTACAACGCTAACTGAAAGGATTGGTCCTTGCCGAGAGTATCGGTCGCCAGCCCCACCTGCATGGCCGTCAAGACAATAGCGATGTATACCGTTATCGAAACGAGCCACCCGAAGTTATCGTGGAAGAAATCTCCGTATTACTACCAATGCGACAAGTAACCACGCAAGACGACGCCTTGCGAAAGGCGGTACAGTATATTAAGCCGGCCTAATCGGAGCTTACCGTAAAGAAATCGCGTGTCGACTTTGGCGTAGATATGCTCCATATCGAGTTCCGCGATAAAATCTCTCCAAGCCGCCCATTCAACCTAATACGGGAGCAAGTATTTCTCTTTGGCGATCCAGAAGTCGCTCTCGTAACAGATGAGTCCGGCGTACGAGAAGAGAAAGCCGAGCGCACACCGCCAGAGTTTTCGACGAACACACTCCTAGACGTAACCTCTCGGGCTCGGATCGTGAAAACAGTCGCAGCCTATCTTACAAGCGAGCTGGTCGCGCCAAACGCAGGGCTCGAGGAGGAATGGAAGGAGAGGTTTAAGAAATATTCGACCGGGTACCCAAACAAAATGAAGATCTATCTATTCTGTGATAACAACGTCCCGACCGAACAGCAATTAATAGTGCAGCGGACGGGGCGGCATGGGCCGTCCCGCGACCCATAACCATTCCACAAGTATATTAAGTCGTCCCACGCTTAGCTCTTTCTCGAGATAGGTAAGGTCGTCAAGTTTCGGCCGGACAAGATTATCCGCTATGCGATACGACGCGGACAGAAGTGATCGAAATTATATATCGGTCGGTTCGGACATGTCGGTTAGATTATACACTATACTTTTTAAAAGTCGGATAGAAAACGGGGGTATTTACACGTTAACTTAGTTCCATATATAAATGTTATGCGATAAACGGGAAAACATATTTAAATATTTAATGGCTTTATATTTTTAACTTTTTATATTTCTATTTTAAGTTTTTTTATCGATACGAAATTACGAAAAAGTAAAAGTAATTTATTATATTATTTTTTTATAAGTTATACGATTTACGTTAACGATATATTTATATATCGTAAATTAATAATTTATCGTAATTAAGTTAATAATAAAAAATTAATAAAAACCTTAAAAAACGCTAAAATAACGGATAATATTTTTTAATTTTTCGTTAACTTTTTAACTTTATTTTTTTCGTTTATTTAACCTTATTAACGCTATATAATAATTATTTAAATATTCTTTTAATTTATTATATAAATAATAACTATTATTATAAATTATATAATAACTAATAAATTTATTTTAGTTTATATAACATTTATTTTTTATATATAATCTAATTAAAATAAAATATAACGTCGTATAAAAAATCGTTATTTCTAAAATATTTCCGCGAAATATAAATTAAGATTTAATAACTTATAATTATCTTTTATTAAATAAATAATAAATATTAACTAATAAATTTTCTTTCGAAATTTTTTATTTTAAACTTACCGATATTATTCGTAAATAAATAAAAATCGAATAAGTTTTCCTAAATTTTTTCCCGATTTATAAATTTAACTTTTTTCTTTTAATTTAATATCGTCGTTATATATAACCTTAACTTAAATATAAATTAATTATAAATTTAATAAGATAAAAACGAATAATAATCGCTTATATATTAACTAAAAAACCTCGATATATTTCCCGTTATAATACCTAATATACGAATTATAATTTATAATTACGAATCGAAATAATACGTTAACGCGTTTAAAATACGCTTTAAACTTTATAACGAAACATTAGTAAAAAATCTATATTATTTTCGTAATTAAACCTTAAAACGTCTTATTATTTTTATCGCGTATAATTTTAAAGGTTTAATTATATTATATATAAATAAACGAAATTAATATCCATTTTTTATTTAGTTAAAAATAATCTTAACGCGTATTTAATAAAGCCTTTTATACGTAAATCGAATAGAAAAGTTCAAATATTTATTAAGAAATATAATCGGTTTTATAACTTTCGAAACCTTTTTTAGAAACTTAATAATATAAAGTTTCGATAAAAAAATAATATAATTAATAATCTTTATTAGTTTTTATTTTTATAATAATATTATTAAAGAACTAAAACTAAATAATAAATATATAACGGATAAAGTTTATACGTTTAATTAACTTTAAAACAAAATAAATTTACTTATATATTATTTCATTAAATTATATAATTTAAACTACGGAAAAAAGGTCAATATTACCAATTTTATTCGAGGAAAAATACATTTTCTTTAACGTTAATTAAAGGTAAGTTTATTTAATTCGGATTATATATAAATTATAAATAAAGAATCCGCTTATATTTCGAACTAAAATCGAATTAACTTTAACGTAAACTATTTTAAACTAAATAAATTTTTAAGTTTAAATAACGATAAACCTAATTCTAATAAAATCCTTAAAAATTCTTTTTATTAAAATAATAACGAAATTCTTAACTTATATAAAGCTTTATATAATTATAATATTATATCTTTCTTTTAATATCTTAATAATATACGTATAAAAATCTTATTTATTATAATAATATATATAAAAGCATTTATTATATTATATTATATTATTTCGAAATTAAAACAAATAACTATTATTAATAATGTTCTAAATAATTTACTAACAAAAGTAACGATATATATTTCGTTTAATTATAACTTTTTTTATTGGGTTTTTCGTATAATAAATTTAGCTTTATATTTCAAAAAGCGTTTATATTTATTAAATTTATAAACGTATATTATATAAAGCGTTATATAAGAAAAATAATATCTTTGAAAAAAGAAATAAATGGTATTATATTATATAACGGTTTAATTTTTAAAAATAATAAAAGAAAATTTATACTTATAATATTATACGTACTTAAATTATTTAAACAAATAAGCTTTTTTTTTCTTAATATATATATTCGTACGAAATTTCTTTTTTTATATTTATTTTATATTATTATAAATAATATCCTTAAAACTATAAAACTACGAATATAACAAAAACCAATTATCTTAAATTATTTTAAATTACCTTAAACTTTTATAAAATAAAGAAATATTATATTATATATTGCTTAAAAATTATTGTTTTTTATGCCGAAATACTAAAATATTAACCTTTATATATTTATTATTACTTTTTCGGATTATTAGATTTAATTTTATTTATAATAATTTTATAAAAACGAAAATATTTTAGATCCGTTAATATTATTCGCTTTATAGTTATTATAAGAAAATTATTATCGAAAAAAAGCTATATATCATAATTATAACGAAACTACTAATGTTTTATTAGCTTAAATAATTATTAAACGTAATCGTTATTTATATTTAACCGATATAATGAAATAAATAAACGTTATTATTATTATTATTATTATTATTATTATTATTATTATTATTATTATTATTATTATTATTATTATTATTATTATTAATATATAACTTAATTATACGATTTTAGTATATAAATTAATAAGATATTATTTTATATAAAACGATTAAGTATATATTTTTAATTAATCTAAGGAATAATTTCCTTAAAAAAACTATTAAAGTAATTTTAACTTAACATTATTCTTAATAAAAGTATATTCGGATAGGGATTTTACTTAAATCGCGTATAAACTATAATAATTTAAGTTATTTTAGTTTTTATAACGTTTATACGATTATCTTTTTCTTAGCTTAATATATTTTATAAAAACAATTATTTCCGTAATGGTTTACGTTATAACTAACCGTGATTTCTATATTATTATATATATCTTTTAAAACCGTAATTATTATTATATAATTATCCGATACTTTTAATTACCTTATATAAGCAAAAGGTTATAGTTATAATTTACGAATCTAAAATAATTATTAAAATCACGATAATTTAACTAATAAACTACCGGTTCTTCGTTGATATCTAATTTTATAAAATTTAAAACTTTATTATTAAATTTATTAAATCTAAAGATTAACCGATAATTAAAAATAAATAAACCTTTATTAAATAAGCTCGTAAATTAGGATTTTACATATAATAATAACATAAAAATTACACGTTTCCTAATTAGAAAATTTAGATTTAATTTAATTAACCTTTAAATTTAATAATTAAGAATTTTATCGCCGTTCTTTTAACGTTATTTATATATAAAAGAAATATTAAAATTATTTATTTAAGATATTTATATAATTAAATAACGAAAAAAGTAATCTTTTTAAAACCTTAATTAATTTAAAAAATTAATATAATTAGGAAAATAAACTTAAGTTAAAAACCGAATTATTAAGGTTTTTTAATTATTTAATCGATAAGATTCTATTATTTAAAGAATTAAAATTTCTCGATATAACTTTAAAAAAATATAATAAAAAAGCTAATATCGTTACCGCTTTTATAAAATCGAATAAATCTATAAAATCTATTATAATAAAACCAGAAAAATTAGATTTACCTTAAATTAAAAAAGGAAACGGAAACTAATTTATTTTAAATTTAATAAAAAACGGGAAAACTAATTATAAAATAAATATAAACTATTATAATCGACGCGAAAAACTATATATAAAATAAATTATAATAATAAAAAAACTTAATAATTATATATATCGAACTATAATAAACCATTATAAGATTATATATTATATCGTTAAAAAACTAATATAAAAATAATATTAAAAATTAAGCGTTTAATATAATAAAGCTAAATTAAATAAAAGAAATAATATTAGAAAAGAATATAAGAAAATAATAATATCTTTTAAAAATCTTAAAAATATAAACTAATAATTATAGATTTAGGAAATAGTTATATTTAAGGTTAAACTTTATAAAATACCTAAAACATAATATCTAAATTTATAAGTAAAAGATTTCTTAAATATAATAAAAAGATTTTATAAAAACTAAATTATTATTTATAAAATAACTAAGGAATTATAATTCATTAATAATATTTTATAATATAAAAACCTTATAAATGATTTTTGTAATTATATAATTAAAATAATATATAAGATAGGAAAGGTATTTAAAGGAATTTTCGGACTTATTTATAATAAAGAAAACTTTAATAAAGAAAAATCGACTAATTTTCTCTTTAACTAACTAAAAAATAAGAATATAAACAAGAAAAAATCATAAGGAAAAGGTTAAAATACCACGTTAACTAATAGTTATTCGATATATAATTAATATTATTAACTTACGAAATACTATTACGTTTTCTTAAAGAAAATATATAATAACTTCGAATTAAAAGATTAATTAATTTTTAAAGTTAAGAAAACTTTGGAAAATTTAAAACTTTAAATATAAATATAATTATTTAAAAGGAATAAATCGAAATTTAGGATTCTTTAATCTAAAAAAGAATCCGAAAAGTTATAAAAATAATTATATAATTAGTTTATAAGAAAAATACTAGTTATATTTTCTACCTTAATAATAAACGAATACCTTTTAACTTATTTAATTATTTTAAATAATAGATTAACTATTATTATAACAAATTAAGCATATCGTTTAATTAACTAAAAATAAATATCATTTCATAATTATCTTTAATTAAGAAATCGAACCTTATTAATTTAAATATATAAAACGATAAATATATTAATTAGGAATACGTTAATATCGCTATTAAACATAACTTATTATCCTTTATTATTAATTATTTTAGTTTCGTTATAAAAACTAAAATATAAAAGGTTTTAATAAAATAATAAAATAAACTTAACTTATATATAAAAAAAAATAATACCTTTATAAGTAAGATTAAAAACATATATAAACAATATATAATAACTTACCGAACTAATATATAAAAAGAAAAGAATATATTTAATATTATTATAAAAAAATATAAATATAATATATAAATTAAATAAGTTCTTTTAATTAGAAATACCTAAATATAATATTATAAACTAAGATATTTAGGATTTTAAACCTTAAAATACCTTATAAGTTTATTTTAAAAGATAATTATTTAAGGATTAATAAGAGTTAAATATAAAACCTATAATATATTTAAAACAAAATAATAAATTCGATATATCCTTAAACTAAACTATTAAGTATTAAAGGAACGAATTATCTTTAACTTTTATAACTATAAAAAAGCATTTATTAGAAAAAATTTACATTTTATTTTTACGTATTAAACGCTAAAAATAACCTAAGATTATATATTTGGAAATTATAAAATAAAAATAGTTTTTAATATAATAAATAATTATTTAAGATAGTTAGAACGTTAATATAAGATTATTATAAAGGTAATAAAAACTAATAATAAAATAATTATTAATAAACTAACTATCGAAAAAAGCTTAAAAATATATAAAATTAAAGTTAAGCTTTTAATACTAAATATATAAGCCTAAAATAACGAAACTAAACGCTTAAAAGATATAATAAAAATAAAAGTACGTATAATATAAATTAGAACAAAATTACCGACATATTTATAACTAGAAATATTTAAAGCTATTATTTATTTATATAATCGTATATTAAAAGCTAAGAATAACTAGAAAATTCCATTTAATATATTCTTTAAAATAATTAAATGGAAATAGGGATCTTTTATATTAAGAAATAAGAAATTAAACCAAATATATTTATAAATATATAAATATAAAATATACGTTATAATAAAAGATCGAAAGTTCCGTTTAAATAAATTAGATAAACTAAGTTTAAAAGTTTAGATCGGATATTTAATCGGTTATTAATCTTTAAATATATATTATATATAGATACCTTACTTAAATAAGATAATTAATATAAGAGATATTATCTTTAATAAAGATAAGATATTTAACGGAAATTTAAACACTTTTCGAAACGATTTAAAGATTACCAATATAAAAGAAATAACGGCCTTAATTAAGAAATATACCTTATTAAATTCCGAAAACTATATCTTAGATAAAGAATCTAAAGGGATAAAAAAAATTAATAATATATTATTTATTTTAAGAATAATAAACGCAATAAATAAAGAAAAATTAAACGTTAATATTAAAATAAAATACCTATACATTATAATTAAGTTTAAACTATTATTTATATTATTACTAAATCCGTTATTTATTTTGTTATGTTATATAATCTAAAATAAAAATATAAACCTTATATTAAATGTATTTTAAAACTTAGGATTTTGTGAATTTAAACCATAGAAAGCTATATTTTTAATAGGTTTTAAAGCCTCCCTTATATAAAGGATAAGATTAAAGATCCTAAATCGAATTAATATAGAAAAAATATTATAAAAAGGACAAAAGCTATATCGGAAATTTATCGAAAAGGTATTTTACCGATATAAAAAGCTTATAAATTATTTAATGGGGTATTTCTTCGAATAAATAAAGAAAGATCACCTTAAAAACCATGTTTAAATAAAGTTTTAATTAGAAATTAAGAGAATAAACCTAATTATAAAAGGATATTAAATTCTAAATTATATATAAATATATGTTTATAAATTTAATAAATATAGATATTTTCTAAAATATAAAGCTAGATTTATTATATAAAGAGATTAATAAAGAAAGTTACAATTAAATGAGATATATACCATTATTTTTATTAATAAATCATTTAGAATATTATTAATAATAATTATTTATTTTAATTTTGAAATAATATAATATAATGTAATAAATACTTTTATATACGTCGTTATAATAGATAAGATCTTTATATATATATTATTAAAATATCGGAAAAAAGGTATAATATTATAATTATATAAGGCCTTTTATAGGTTAAAAATCTTATCATTATTTTAATAAAAAGAATTTTTAAAGATTTTATTAGAATTAAGTTTTAAAAGTATATTATATAAGTTATATTATTATATTAAGAAAGGAATATTAATATTTTTCTATGTAAATAATATAATTATAACGTATCGAAAGAATAATAAAATAATAATAACTAAAGTAATCTTATAATTAAAGAAAAGATATTAGATAATTAAAGGAAATAAAGTCTAATGATTCCTAAGGATTGAAATTATTTATAACCGATTTTAGAAAAGGATTTAGCTATTCCAAACTTTATATATTAAGAAGATAATTAAGTTAATTATTTTATCCGATAAATTATTAAATATATTTATAACTTTATAAGAATTGTTTTTACGAAAGGATCACGTTATAAGATAAAAAATCCATTAATATTAACGTAAAATCGGCTCGATATTATTCGTGGTTATATTTATTAAACCTAATATATTATTTATAGCTTTATAATTAGCTTAATTCCTTATAAACCCAAATAATATCTATTAGAAAATAGTAAATCGAGTTATATAATATTTATATAAAATAAGATAATATATCTTATAAATAAGAAATAAAAACGATTTAATAATAGCTAATAATACCTTTTTTATTAATAACATAATAAATCGTAAAAATTTATAAGCTTATATTATAATTTTATTCGATAAATTAATCGGTTAAAAAGTAAATAAGCAAAATATTATTATTATATTTATTATAAAAGTTAAATTATTAATATTAATATAAGCTATAAAAGAGATAATATATATTAAACGATTAATTAAGGAATTAGAAATTAAGCTCGATTATAAAAAGATTAGGATAAAATACAATAATATATAAACCATTAAGCTAATAACTATAGAAATTATTTAACTCAAAATTAAGCTAAAATATATAAATATTCATAATTATTAACTCCGTTAAGAAATCGAAAATAGCTTAATTATAGTTAAATATATATTATCGGTAAAGATAAAAATAAACGGATTAACTAAGGTATTATTAATTTAGAAATGGCTAAGCTTATTAGATTAATTAAATATTATGAATATTTAATATTTAATTAGGAAAAAAAAAGACCAAAAAAACCTAATTAAAGCTTAAAAGAATATATTAAATATAAATATCTTAGTTCTATATTAATAATATTTAGATTTAAGCTTTTAATACGAATAGTTATAAATTTAAGGGAATATATTAAATCCGAGGATTAATTAATAACTAGGAATAAATAGATCTTTATTAAGTAAGTTCGTAAATTAGGATTTTATATATAATAATAACATAGAAATTACACGCTTCTTAATCAGAAAATTTAAACCTAATTTAATTAACCTTTAAATCTAATAATATAAGGGAGGCTTTAGAACTTATTAAGAATATAACCTTTTATAATTTAAGTTTATAAAGTTTTAAATTTTAAAGTAAATTTAATATAAGGTTTACATTTTTATTTTAGATTATATAATATAATAAAATAAATAACGGACTTAATAATAATAAAATTTGGTTATAATATATAAGTATTTTATTTTAATATTAACGTTTAATTCTTTTTTATTTATTACGTTTATTATTTCTAAAATAAATAATATATTACTAATTTTTTTTATTTTTTTAGATTTTTTATTTGGGATATAGTTTTCGGAATTTAATAAGGCATATTTCTTAACTAAAGCCGTTATTTCTTCTATATTAATAATCCTTAAATCGTTTTAGAAAATATTTAGATTTTTATTAAATATTTCGTTTTTATTAAAGATAATATCTCTTATATTAATTATTTTATTTAAATAAGATATTTATATACGATATATATTCGAGGATTAATAGCTAATTAAATATCCGATTTAAGCTTTTAAATTTAACTTATTTAATTTATTTAGATAAAATTTTCGATTTTTCGTTATAATATATACCTTATATTTATACGTTTATAAATACGTTTAATTTAGTTTTTTATCTTTTAATATAAGAAATCCTTATTTTATTTAATTATTTCAAAAAATATATCGAATAAAGTTTTCTAACTATTTTTGGTTTTTAGTATGCGATTATATAAATAAATAATAGCTTTAAATATCTTTAGTTATAAATACGTCGATAATTTTACTTCGATTCGTATTATATATATTTTCGTTTTTATTATACCTTTTAAGCGTTTAGTTTTATTATTTTAAGCTTATATATTTAGTATTAAAGGTTCGATTTTAATTCCGTATATTTCTAAGCTTTTTCTAATAATTAATTTATTAATGGTTATTTCGTTATTAATTTTTATCACTTTTATAATAATTTTATATTAACGTTTTAACTATTTTAAATAACTATTTATTATATTAAGGACCGTTTTTATTTTATAATTCCTAAATGCGTAATTTTAGGTTATTTCTAACGTTCGATATATAAAAATAAAATATAAGTTTTTTCCGATAAATGTTTTTTCGTAATTATAAAAGTTAAAAATAATTCGTTTCTTTAGTATTTAATAGTTTAGTTTAGGAATACGTCGAATTTATTACTTTATTTTAAATATATTATAGGTTTTATACTTAATTCCTATTAATCTTCGAATGATTATCCTTTAAAATAAATTCATAAGATATTCTAAAGCCTAAAGTTTTAGATATTTTAATTTATAATATCATATTTAGGTATTTTTAATTAAAAGAATTTATTTAGTTTATATATTATATTTATACTTTTTTATAACGATATTAAATATATTTTTTTTTTCTTATATATTAATTCGATAAGTTATTATATATTACTTATATATATCTTTAATCTTATTTATAAAGGTATTATCTTTTTTTCGTATATAAGTTAAATTTATTTTATTATTTTATTAAAACCTTTTACGTTTTAGCTTTTATAACGAAACTAAAGTAATTAATAATAAAAAATAATAAGTTATATTTAATAACGATATTAACGTATTTTCGATTAATATATTTATCGTTTCGTATATTTAAATTAATAAGGTTTAGTTTTTTAACCAAAGATAATTATTAAATAACGTTCGTTTCTAATTAATTAAGCGATATACCTAATTCGTTATAATAATAATTAATCCATTATTTAAAATAATTAAATAAGTTAAAAAATATTCGTTTATTATTAAAGTAAAAAATATAATTAACGTTTTTTTTATAAACTAATTATATAATTATTTTTATAACTTTTCGGATTCTTTTTTAAATTAAGGAATCTTAGATTTCGATTTATTCCTTTTAAATAATTATATTTATATTTAAAGTTTCGAGTTTTTTAAAGCTTTCTTAATTTTAAAAATCAATTAATTTCTTAATTTGAAATTATTATATATCTTTTCTAAAAAAACGTAATAGTATTTTATAAGTTAATAGCGTTAATTATATATCGAATAACCATTAATTAACGCGATATTTTAACCTTTTTTTCGTAATTTTCTTTTATTTACGTTTTTATTTTTCGATCGATTAAGGAAAAGATCGGTCGATTTTTTTTCATTAAGGTTTTTTCTATTATAAATAAATCCAAAGATTTCCTTAAATATCTTTTTTATTTTATATATTATCTTAATTATACGATTACGAAAATCATTTATAAGGTTTTTATATTATAAAATATTATTAATGAATTATGATTTTTTAGTTATTTCGTAAATAATAATTTAGCTTTTATAAAATTTTCTTATTATATTTAAGAAATCTTTTATTTATAAGTTTAAATATTACATTTCGGATATTTTATGAAATTTAGCCTTAAATATAATTATTTCTTAGGTTTATAACCATTAATTTATATTCCTAAGATTTTTAAGAAATATTATTACTTTTTTATATTCTTTTTTAATATTATCTTTTTTATTTAATTTAATTTTATTATATCGAACGTTTAATTTTTAATATTATTTTTATATTAATTTTTTAACGATATAATATATAATTTTATAATAATTTATTATGATTTAATATATATAATTATTAAGTTCTTTTATTATTATAATTTATTTTATATATAACTTTTCGCGTCGATCGTAATAACTTACATTTATTTTGTAATTAGCTTTTTTATTTTTCGTTAAATTTAAAATAAACTAATTTCCGTTTCCTTTTTTAATTTAAGGTAAGTTTAATTCTTTTGGTTTTATTATAATAAATTCTATAAATTTGTTCGATTTTATAAAAGCGGTAATAATATTGGCTTTTTTATTATATTTTTTTAAGGTTATATTAAGAAACTTTAGTTTTTTAAACAATGGAATTTTATCGATTAAATAATTAAAAAGCTTTAATAATTTAACTTTTAATTTAAGTTTATTTTCCTAACTATATTAATCTTTTAAATTGGTTAAGGTTTTAGAAAGCTTATTTTTTCCGTTATTTAATTATATAAACATTTTAAGTAAGTAATTTTAATATTTTTTTTATATATAAATAATGTTAAAAAAATAGCGATAAAACTTTTAATTATTAAATTTAAGAATTAATTAAATTAGGTTTAAATTTTCTAATTAAGAAACGTATAATTTCTATATTATTATTATATATAAAATCCTAATTTATAAATTTATTTAATAAGGATTTATTTATTTTTAATTATCGATTAATTTTCGGATTTAATATAAATAACTTTATTTAAAAGTTTAACGCGAATATTTTAACGATTTCGAATAATTACTTTAATAAGGTTTTATAAATTATAGAAATTATATAAATACGTTATTATTTATTATTCGTAACGATATATACGATAAAACGTTTACGTTTCGATTTATTTTATAAATATAAGTTCGGTTATAATAATATAATTAATATACGTTATAAGTTAAACTAATAACTTATCGCTTTTAATATTATATATTTAAGTAATAAATACCGAGTAATTATTACCGTAATTTACGTAGGAAATTATAAAATAAAGTTAATTCTAATGTTAAATTATAAAGAAACTAAATAATACGCCGTTTTCTTTTTTTAACGAAAGGTTTATACGTTTAATACGTAAATAATTCTATTTAAAATCTAAGATTATACTTTAATCGACGGAAAAGTAAAGTTAAAAATACCTAATATTATTTAATATTATTCGCTAAAATCTTATAATATCGATCAAACGTAAAAAACGATTTTATTATAACGTTATAATGTTTATAAAACATTATTTATTTTATATTTTAATACCTTTTTATATATTTACTATTTTCCGTTTTTTCGTTTAATTTTAATATTTATTTTATATTTATTACCGGTTTTTTTATTTCTATTATAACAAGTTAATACGTATAACATTTAATTAAAATAATTAACGAAAATTTATAAATAATTAACGATAAATTAATTTTCATTCGTAAGTTTTTAATAAATAGCAATTTTTATTTATAAAATAATAATAACGATATATTTTATGTTTTTTCGAATATATTATACCTAGTTTTATATTCCCGGCTTTTATTATAAATAAACATTATTTAAATAATTTATTAAGCTAATAAAAACATTATCGTTTAAAATATTATCGTAATTAATAAATTCCTTAAAAACGTTATTATAATTATAAAAAGTATCGGTAACTTTATCGTATAATTCGATTACGTTTTAACGTAATAACATTTTATAATCTTAAACGTTTTCTTTTTAAAAACCTTAGTTAATGCTTATATATATTTTTCCGAAATTATCGATAATTTCGAAAGAACGGTTATAAAATGGTATATTTAACACGATTTTATTAATCGAAATCCTTATATATAAATAGCTTTTAATAATAACGTTTATCGAATAAAATATTAATATAAAATTATTAGGATTTATATATAAGTTTAATTAATGATTATAAAACGTATCTTAAGAACCGGCATAATTATATTAAAGAAAAATAATTAATAAAAAAAATAATAAAAACCTTATTTAATAATTATTTTATTCGAAATAAAAATGTTAGTTTATTATTAAAACGTAGTTAATTTTAATTATAAAAAAAGCAAAATAAGAATTCGTTTAATTATAAATATATTTATATAACATTAATGATATTACTAATATAACTTAACATATATTTTATCGTAATATAATTTATAATAATTTTATATATAAAATAATTATAATTATTTAAATTAAACAATTTAGAAATAATGTTAATAAGTTTAAAAAAGCTTTTATATTTATATAGTTTAATTTATATAATTATAATATTTTACCTTTATAATTTTTCCAAATTAAATACGTTATTATAATAAAAATTTATATATTTTTTATAAAAAAAGATTATTAATCCGAGATCTTTATTATTATAAAATGTTAGAATAATTATTAAAACGCATTAAAATATTACGATTTTTATATATACTTTAATATAAAATAACTATTAATCGATACTTAATTTTTCTATATATTATTAGGAGTTTTATCGAATTATATCGAGGACTTTTTTTCTTTATTTTTTATTTTCGAATTATAACGATAACGGCGCTTTTCGATTCGTTAATTTAATTAATAATAACTTAAAAAATAAACGTTTTCTTAAAATTAAAAATAATATATTAAAAATAAACCGTAAAGGAAATTATGTTAAAATATACCTAATAAATTATTAATATTATAATATTTATTTTACGGAATAATATAATAAATTAAATATATATCCTTTTAATTTAAATATAATTAAAAAGTACTTTTAATAATTTCCTTTTTCGACTTTTTTATTTAACTTTAACGTATTAGGTTTTTTAACGTTATATCGATATAAATAAAGTTTCTTTTTAAAGTTAAAAATATAAAAAAAGATAAAACGAAATATATTAATAATTTCCGTCTTAGATTTTACATAAATATATTTAAAAATAAAACTAATAACGCTTTTAAGCGATTTATTTACTCGGGATATTTTACGTTTTTATATTTTATATATTTAGCTTTATATATTTTTCGTATTTTCGTTAAAATTTAATAAAATTAAGTTAACTCGGATTTTAGAAAAAATTACGTTATTAAAATTCTTAATTATTAATTATTTAGAATATTTTCCTAAATTATATAAAATATAAAATAAAAAGTTAATTATATATAAACCGCATTTAATAATTAATTAATTATAAATATATTTATGAAATTTAATTAATGGTTTTATTAATAATAAATAACCGAAAAATGAAATTAATTAAAATAAATCGCCGATTTAAGCTTTTCGCATAATTTTATTATAAAAGCTTTAATCTTATATTCGATAACGATTTAATTATATTATTTAATACGTGTTATATATAATTTTATATAGGTTATATATCGAATATAAAGATAATTTCGTTAATTATTAAATCTAATTATTAAATTTAAAACTATTATAATAATAATAATTTACCGTACGTAAAATATTATATAATTCTAACTTTCCTCTTTTTTACCTAATTAATAAAACTTATATATAATATAGTTTCGATAATATAACTACATTTTAATAACTTTCGTTATATAAGATAAAACGTGTTTTTTTAATCTTTTTATTTATTATATTAATTTTTAATTAACTTAAATAAGTCTCATAATTAATTCGAAATATTCTATATAAAAGATTTATTTTATCGGTTCTTTTATCCCGCCTACTTTATATTCGACCGAGTTTATTTTATTTTTAACCAGTTTTAATTCTTAAAAAATATCGGGTTATATTTTATCCTTAGGAATAATCTTAATAAACTTTTATTATATTTATCTTACTTATTATAAATAATTCTTTAAAAATATAATATCTTATATAACTATTAAAAGCTTTAATATAAATTATAACGTTATATTAAAGTTTATTAATAAAGAAATAAATGATAAAAACTTTTATAATTTAACGATAAAAACGTTTCGCGCGAATGTTTTATTCGAAAACGTTTTTATAACGAACGGATATACCGATTTAGCTAAAATATAATAAGAAAAAAAATATATATTATATAAACTATTTTATTTCTTTTATCGTTAATATTTTATTATTATAAATCGGATTTATCGAGAATTAAATATTATAAACTTAAATTTCCGTAAAGATAACTTTATATACGAAAATATATTCATTAATTATATTAAATTTAATCCCGTATATATTAAAACGCTAATTAAAGAAACTATAAAAAAGTATAATTCGTTTCGGAATAAATAAATAATATTATTTACGCTTAATTAAAACTTTAACGGCTAGATTTTACTTAGTTAGGAATTTACCTAATCGACCGAAATAATAAATATAAATATAAAAACAAAAATAACGTTTATAAATAATATAAACGCATTCATTTTTAGAAAGAAAGATTATATAAATAAAAAAATACCTTACCGCTATAACTACTTATTATATAAGCCGTTAAGTATTAAGAAAAATAACTTTATATTTTTTATATTAATTTTCTTCGATATTAACGCTTATATAATCCTTTTTAACGTTAAAAAATAATTAAATCTAAACTTTCCCGATTAATTATATTAATTTCTCTTTATAACGTATTTATAATTAAAGATATAAATATTATCGATTTTAAAAACCGTTATATAAAGTTAAAAACAATAAAAAAAGCTTTAAACGGAAATAATATTAAACTCGTTATTATATTAACGGTTATAAACGGCCCGAATATAAATTCGAGCCGTATATTTATTATAACCATTAATTTTATCGAAAAGTTCGATTTCGCTTTTATTCGTTTCGATCGGATATATTATAAGCTAAAATTCGGCTTAATAACGAACGAAATAACCACTAATATATTTTCGCGTTTATATTAAAGCTACTTAAATATAATAATAAAGTTAACTAAATAATTCGATAAGAAATTTAGTAACGATAAGTTAAGCTTCGCCGATATCGAAAATTTCGCTATATAATATTAAAATAAACCCGAATAAACCCTAAAAGAAATAAACGATTAAATCGAGAAATATCTTAATAATAAAGAAATAACCAATTAAAAAAAAATACCTCGGAACGAAAACCGAAACCGACGCTAAAGTTAAATTATCGTTTATTTTAGATTAATTCGTTATTTTAACCTTTATAAAAATTAATTAAATAGATATCGGTTCGTAATATAATATTTTTTTAACTTTATAACGTAGCCGTTTTTTTATCTTTTTTAAATAATAAACGAATAAGTTCTTAATATATCGGAATAAAGCTTATTAAAAATACGTTTTCGGTTTTTACGAACACCTAAAATTTAAAGATATCGTTAAGGTTTTTAACTTAAATATAAAATACGAAGTAAATAACCGAATTAAAAAAAAGTTTCGAACGAAATAAATAACGATTTAAATTTTACTTAATAAAGGAAATATTAAAGAAATATTAAAAATTTTATATAAAACGAAACTATTTTATATTTAATACGTAAAATGTTATAACGGATATAATTATTACTAAATATTAAAAGGAGAAATTCGGGTTAATTATATTTATAATATCTAATAAAAATATATCTTAGTTATTAAATATATTAACCGCTTTATAATCTTTTAAATATAAATATTTTATCGATAAACGTATTTATTATATACCGCGTATCTTTCTTATTATACCTTATAACTATATTAATAAATTCGATTTCGAAATTAAACCATTATTTCGTTTTCGTTCCTTTATAATAAAAGTATAGATAATAACTGGAATTACGAGGCGTAATATAGAAGTTCCGCCATATTATAAGTTGCTTAGTCCATTTATTGCAGATAAACCTTATAAAGCTCTTATATTAACGAAAATAGCAGTTGGACTTGGTAGGGTGCCGGAAAGAAGCCGTAGGAAGCCTTCAATCGTGGAGGACAAGATGTCTGCTGAGGACTGGGCAGTGATCACAGAGTATCTGGCGATTCTGAAACCGTTCAAGATTGCCACGAAGCGCTTGGAAGGACGACCTGAAAAAGGCAGATTCGGTGCGGTCTGGGAGATTCTGCTGACTATGGAGTGGCTTCTACAACACCTAGAAGAAGCGAAAGTGCAGCACGACGGGGACGAAGAACCGTACTTACGGATTGGTTGCAAGCTTAGCTGGATGCCTTACATCCAATCATAGCGGCAGATCAGCGCGGCGATTTTACAAAATTTCCACGTCTTGGTGTTGTGGTTTCTGGCTCTATAGACTCTAGGCCCATCGAATTAGAACGAGAACACATGGATCGCAGAATCCGAGAAGGCTGTGGAAATGCTCTTCTGGCTCCGCAGTCCCATGACCATGGCCGTCCTACTTGCAAAGGCATGTTCGAAAGGAAGCCGAGCTGTAGAGATTGTCCAGAATAGGGATAAGCTCGTCAGTATTGGTACATATAGGATGTCAATCCAACCTGCGACATTTCCAACATGCCAGAGCACCATCTACACGAACCGGACGACCGAGGTCCAACACTCTCTCTATGCTTAGCGCATTATGTGCATGAAAGACCTCCTGGAAGTTCTCAGTAAGCTTGGATGGCGGTACTGCGCTCCTTAATAGTCATCTGTATAATCCTACTTGGGGAGGGTCGGGACAATAGGGGAACATCGTCGGACTTTCCAAGCGTATCCTCGTGTCGACATATTCGTCAAGTCCAACCTGGGGCGAACATGAGTCTTGGAGAATTGATGATCGGGGAAACAGTTGGAACCGCGAGATAGCAGTATTCTCTCCCTACTACTCCCGGGGAATTGCAGCTCCAAGAGGCCTCCCTACAACAGAAGGTAGAGGTGGACAGACCAAGTCGCAGCCCGAGAGAGAGACCATGACGGGACTGAAGCAAGGAGTGAAGCGACGCGCGTCTGTAACCATGCGGATAAATATATAGGCGTCGGGCACCGTAGCCACTACGTCCTATCAAGAATCACAGCTTCTCTCTTTCCCATTCGATAACAGGCCCAAATATGGCTCTCCTGGCTTTCTATCTTTGATTAACGCGGAGGCCTCTCTTGCCAGGGATGTACCTGTCTTGAGGTGGCCTCTGGGTTATGATAACCGCGCCGTCGATGAAATGAATGGACCCCGTCACGATCCTGATGACATCGGGAAATCCTTGTCGCCTAAGGGCGTTGGCTGTGCGAGTCGCAGTATTTAAAGTCAGCAATGACCGACCCCCTCCTCCTGACTCCCAAACTATTATTTTTCAATCTCGTTTTGTTCCCACTCACGATATCGTCACTATGGACATGACATTTGAGCAACCTTCCACTATCCCAAGCCTATTATTTCTTCTTGACGAATACCCATCTGAGGCCAACCCATGGGGTATTGTGCCCGACCTCGACCCCTTTCCACTAATCGTTCCCGCTTACGATCTCCCTGATGACGAGTCGCACACCAGACATATGTCTCCTGATGAGATTGAGGCTTTATTTGTGCTAGAAGCCGCCACATCGAGTATATCTCATGCTCATTCAACCTCCCCTAAACCTGCCCCTTATGTGATCGATCTTACTCCTGATTTTGATGCTGAGGATGGCTTCCCCGCGGCATGGCAGAGCAATCAACGGGGCAGTGGACTGTATGTGTTAGAATGTCCTCCCCCAAGCGTCCTTGCCAAACGAAAACAGCACAATCCAGCAAGCCCCCGCTCGAAGAGGCGGAGGAGAAATCATCAGGAAGTAAACATCCAAGCCTTCTTAGAATTGATAATGGATAGGGCTATGACGATGGGCCTTGAGGACTTCACCATTGAAGGCCAGGTATTATTTTCTAACTCTTTTCTCGAGCCGTTCGCACCCGCCTCTGGCTGGTCGACCTCCGAGCTTCGTTCTACAGGGTTGAAGTTCCCTCTACTACCGACGGCTTATGGAGACTACTTCCCAACAGGTGTCCAAGTAGGTCACCATCAACATGTCATATATTACTGCATACTAATCAGTAATCTAATATCTAGACACGAGCTGTGGATCTCAACGGTCTACCTATATTTCCTAACACCACATTGACTTCGTTGCGAATGGAAGAAGAGTATGGTTTTGGAGCGGCCACTTCACACTCTATGGAACGCCACCTCATCACCTACCCACCTTTCCCTGAGTCTAAATCGGTCTACCCCGTTGGCCATGCCGGTTACGAGGCTTCGCAGATGTGGGCTTGGACGGAAGAGGGTCCCGTATCATCTTCCGGGAGGGAGCATCGTTTGGCATCACCTTTACCCTCTTTACTTCCCTCTACCAGGGATTGCGACGGTTTGGCGGTATTAGGCCACGCTCTTCACGGGGGGAGGCGGCGAATCAACCTGAATACGGCCCAGCAGAAGACTATTGCGCTCCAGGGCGTTCTGAAAGAGCAGCCCGTCACCGCCGTTTTCAAATGCAACTATCCAAACTGTCAGAAGGGACCTTTCAAGAGACGCGAACATTTGAAGAGGCATAAAAACACGTAAGGGATCATTGATTTGCTAATGGACCATGGAATTACATTAACGAGATAAATAGAAAACATGCGGAGCAACCGACGACCATGGCATCCTGCCCATTCTGTGATAAGCCCTTTAACCGCAGGGACAATTATCGGCAACACCTCAAGCTTCACACCCGAAAATACCATCCGGCTCATCGTACGAAGTACCATCCCCATGCTCAGGCTGTATTGGATGAAGAAGTGAACGAGTCTAAGCGGTAGGGCCGAGCTGAGAAGAAGGAGCGTAAATTTTGATGAACGGGATGTTAAGTCTGATGCAGAATATTAACGGATTTATTGAGATAAATAGAAGACACTGACACATTTTATTTTACCGTGATAATTACAGTTAACTAGAGGGCTTTCCATTACGATAATTCTGTTTATGTGGTGTACTTAATGATCTCTGGGCATATTATTTCGGATATTATCGTACCGGCTGAGGGGATAACTGAGGAGATTCTCCTTTTTATGGAGTAGACTTGCGCTTCCTTGGGCTCGAAACGAGGTCGTAACCAAATTAGCATTGTTGTAGCGGTCATCCGACACCTCCCAGAATATTATGCCACCGAGCCTTTTGTCCTGTAGGTACATTATCTTACGTTTGATCATGTGGACATTGTCGTAGCTGATGAGCTCCTTGGAGACATTGTTATAGCTGTAGGAGGCGTCGGCAACTTTGTTGTATAGTTCGGTCGCGCCTTGACGCGGCAGCACTTTATAATCCTAGACGCTTTCTTCCTAGGAACCTTGGTCGATGCCTGAATATGCTCCTTCGAGGCTGTTGGTAGCCTCGAAGGAGCGGCCGTAGAGTGGTATGCCTAGCACGATCTTGTTGGCCGGGATCTTTGCGCATAGATAGCTTTCGACAGCAGCGTTTGTTGAGTAAGGCGTTGATGCAGGGTTGTTAGGATTTGCGTATAGGTTTGCTTGATGGCCATAAGATGTACCCTAGGAGCCGGCATAATCGTACTAGAGAAGAATAATTAGTAGAAGGAATAGCGGGAACCTCGTTTAGTAATTGTCTTATTCGAGGTGAGAGTGTTGGCCTATTACTGAGGCGTGGTTGACTCTAGTTATAGGAAAGGCAAAACAGGAATTCGTTCAGCAAGTTACGTACAGCCATCAGGTTAAAATAATCAATCAAGGAGACCATCTGGTCCAGCCTCGAAATGTAGTACTGCTTGGGAGCGGCAGGAACGGAGGCCGTAAGGAGGAAGTGGTACCTGTCGGCATACTGAGCTGAATATATGTCCAGCTCATCGCGCGTAGCCCGCAGCAGAGAAAGCATGTTGTCGGCTTGGGTCTCGTCGGCCGGATACTCCCAGTCCACGTCGAGACCGTCGAAGCCCCAATCTTCCATCAAAGTCACGGCGCTCTTTGCAAAGGTAGACCTCGCTGCAACAGTACTGGAGACGTCGGCGAAGTTTGCGGAGTAGGTCCAGCCGCCAACGCTTAAGAGTACCTTGAGGTGCCGATTGGCCTTCTTCAGGAGGTATAACTGCTTCACGCAGCCATGGGCATTGCGGCCGGTGTCGTTCCAATCTTGTGCACAGGATTAGTACCTATCTATCTAGGTAGGTAGGTAGTCACGATGGTGGTATTTAGGATAAGGATCAGAGAAGTGGAGATGCGTCAGGTATACTCACGATCGTTATCGTAACGTTTTTGAAGATCGGCATATGGGTCTAATGCGTAGCTATGATTTTAGGTTAGTTGTCGGGCAACAACAGGCTATGGCCATCACAGTGAGAGACCTACACCGTCCCGTTGGGTGAGAGATTCGCGAACGCATATAGCACTTGGTTCACTTGGGAAACTGGTAGCTGCGTTGGCTGGTAGTCCCTCTCGTAGATTCCCCTAGACTCGTGTTAGTTAATGAGTAGAAGGAACTTGAGAACGTTGCCTGACCAGTTGGGGAAATAAACGGTATTTTGAAAAGGCAAGGCTTACTTCTTAACTTTAGTTGCTGGGCTTGCAAATGCATGCAATATCTGGTGCGATAACATCGCTACGAGGACCATGCTTACTAACATAATGAAAATAATTTCTTAAGTGGAGAGCATATTATAAGCTAAAGGGCCAACCTTTAAACTTAATAATATCTTCGTTCTTTTAAGAGATCGACAATTCGAATTCCTGCCGACTATACCGAGGCTAGAAGAACACTAGAAGTATACCTAAGTAGCTTAAGTCACGCTATTTATACCAACGTACAAATCTTGCACTATAAGATAACAGTAGACATTGTCCCAAATCACATATTCCGTCGCTGGACTTGCGAGCCGAATGTTGTTTTCTATATTTGATTCCCCTTTTACGCCTAAAGAATAGTCGAAGCCTTAAAGTGGTTTCGCAACGTGAGGTCACGTGGCTAGAAAAGGGCCCGGACAGAACCTAAAAACGGTCACCGCCAAGGCTATCCCTCGAGATCATTTCTGCTCTTCCAGCCTCTGAGGCTAATCCTTCTTTTGGGTCCCAAGTTACGTACAACTTCTTAGACTTCCTGGACCGTATTTTAGGTCCTATCACCACCTCCCATACCTGGCCCCTGCTCCCTCTCAAGGCCTAATAAGCCTCCAGCATATTTTCATCCTTAAGTGTCCGTTCACCCTGTCGTTCCGCATATTTCTTCCCAAATTTAGCACGATAACACGAGCTATTCACCCTGATTGCTATGTGTCATCCATCCCCCGGTCGGCTTTCTATCATCCGAATGGTAACAATAATAGGATGGATAAGCGGTGGCGCTCTTACTATTGCTACTATACCACGAACAAACGACTCTCTTGCTGTGCCCGCAGGAGAAGCAGCCACCTTGTGGGCGACATTCTGGGATGCCATTAGTTACGGCATTGACATGGAATTCAAGGCGGACGGAAATTGGATCGACATATGCGATCCGCGAGCTTTTTCGACCATCTCGGTGCAGCAACAGCCGCTCGGATACAATTGTAAGTGGCTGACAGTAGACGGGGCGGTATGGGAACTGCAGACGGGAGACTGGGAACGATTTGGACCGCCAAGTCAACTAGCAATGGGAAGATGTACAAAGACCGGCAGTTAACTTATACTGGCTTTTAAGGACTCCAACGGTGGATTGTGGATTCTTATATTTACTAAGCTCCATAGGACATCAACATAAATAAGCTCAAAAAAATGTTACTATTTCATAACCCGATTTACGAATTTAAACCGTCCAAGCTAAATACATATTCGAATGGATCGCGAATTTTCTTCTCGGCAAATTTCCATCCACATTCATCCGCTAACTTAGCCGCTTCGTCTCCAGATACTTGTATCTCCGATGTAGTATTGTTCGCCATCTCAACTTGACCGGTCGCTATCCTCCCTTAATTAGTTGGTTCCTTATCCCAGGGGTCACCTAAACCTGGATAACATAAGTTGTGGATTCTATCGGATACGAAGGAAGTATATTCCCTTCGTTCGGCTTATCATTGCCCCCCCTAGGCTTTTATTAGTAACGATACCTGCGACGTCGGCGACGAAGACCTAGAAACGACGCCCTTTCCGGGTGATCGAAATCCGCTTCCCCGACGAAGGTTAAGGAAACAAACGGAAACCAACAGTCAAATAAGAAATCCATCACTACTTAGGTATACAACGCAGTAATATATTCCCAAAAATATATGCCCCACGGCAACCCCCATCGCCGTTCGTTCTAGTAATCATTTATCAATAAGCACAGCCGTAGTTGACTCCTAGTTCCAATTCAGACTTCATGCCTACTAGATAACCGCCCAGCTCTATTTAACGAGTCTTAGGAGCAGCTTTCTGATTGCCAAGCAGTTCGAAATAACCAGGAAGAGCATCCCGGTGCGATAGCGTCTTTCTCTGACTTTGGATCCCTTTTGACGAGGGAGCATATGTAAGTCAGTTCATCTTTTAACGAGAGATGTTCGAGGTGCCGCGTGACGGTTCGGATTGAAAAAACATGTTCTGAGAGACTAAACTGCCTCGGCCCATGCGAGGGTTGATCCTTCAGCGCTTCGACGGCCGTGTTCTGTGCCGATCTAGGCGGATATTTCCAACGTTTCCCCACGGCTGTTTGGATCTGTCGATCTATGATTACATGTCCGACGAACATTCGCAAGGAGGAGTTATAATCATCGAGCTTTCGGTGTACGCATTCTTGTAAGTGACGAAGTTGCTCGTCAGTTATAAAGGGATCCTGTAGTTGATTTTCCATGCTGCCTTGAACATTTGTGCTTTATCGTGGTAATAGACAAGAGAATATGATATTAGACCTAGGCCATAGTAGTCGTGCTGGAAAATGATCTTATAAAAGACTTGCGTTGCCGCTCTACCTATGCCCGGGTCATAATCTACTCCTTACATGTACATTCCTCTTGCAGGAAAGGAAGAGAACGTAAGTCATTTTGCGGGGATCGGCCAAGTTCACGTCCAGCTCTTAGAGGGTCGATTTATCGTTCCTAACGATGCCCCATTTCTTGGGTCTGTTGGGGACTACTTTTGCATCTTCAAATGGAAACCAGAGATTCCCAGTGGATTCTTCTGCCACATGTGCTCGCGTCCCTTTAATCCGGTGTCTTCCACGTTGCAAGGCAGCCGGTAGCTCACCCCTCTTCGATACCGTATTCCGGGACTGTAATGCATGCTTCCTCTATAAGTGATTGACCGCATCTGTCATATCGCTATGCTGTACCATGTCCTGTGTGACCATAGAGTTTACGATTTCACGCATCGTACATGTAACATGCATTACCTTCTCCATCGGATGCCAGCCGCCATAACCGTGGTCGCCCGGTATGCGTTCCTCGTCAGTCTTGTTACGTCTGTTACCTGTGCTAAGATCTCAGTCGAACCGGGAGCAGCAAGGATTGATAACGCCCCTCGCGCTGACAATAACCTAGAAAGTCGGTCAAGTCAACTGACGTTGTCCTTTACGAATAACTACCAGGAAAGCCCTGTCTTTGCCTACCTGTCAGGAAGAGACAGCGCGGGATCGATTGTCTTCCTGACGACGAACGGAACCTGGTATTACCCCGTCTCGCCTTCGGGCACTAGTCATCAGAGAGTAGATCCTCTCGCTATCTTGCTTCCTTTGAATGAGGACAGCCCGCATTTAAACGTAACCATCCCCGAATCCCTAATCTCGGGTCGTGTGTGGGTCGCCACCGGCGAGCTTCCGTTTTACGTCTCAACAAATGGCGGAGCCACGGCAATGCAGCTCGTCGAGCCATCGGTCTATAACGAAGACGATCCTTCCGCGGCCGTGAACTGGGGGTTTCTCGAGCTTACGTATACGGAAGAGCTTGACGTCTACGCTAATTTATCCTTTGTCGACTTCGTCGGCTTTCTCCTAGGTCTATCCCTCACCTTAGCAGACGGCACCGTCCAAACGGTAGCCGGTCTCTATCAAGACGCCCTCTCCGGGATTTGCAATGCCTTACGTATACAGGCCACCCAGGACAGCCATTCATGGGACGAGCTGTGTGTTGTTGACCGAAATTCACAGCCGATCCGCATCGTGTCACCGAGCAAAATAGCCAATGCTAGCCTCCTACAAGACTATTACGCTCATTATGTCGACCAGGTCTGGGATAAGTACACCTCGTAAGACCTTTTGATCAACACGCAAAGCGATGCAGGTCTGGTGTCGTGCCGGGTGAGCGAGAAGATGCTGCGTTGCCAAGGCGATAATCGCGGCTACACTCGTCCTAGCGAGATAGACATCTGGGGCTGCAGCACCGGTCCTTTCGCGATCGCCGGGGAGGATAACATGATCCATCGTGCCGTCGTGCCTAGATTATGTGCCGCATTTACTAGATCGACGCTCTTGGTCGATGGAGGCACCGTGCAGCCGTCGGTCGATAGCAGCCAATACTACGTCGGGAGCCCTACAAATCATTACAGCCGCCTTGTTCACCAGTTTCTAGCCGACGGAAGGGGGTATGCGTTCCCGTATGATGATGTGGATATTGATGGAGCGAACACTGCCGGAGTGGTATCTGGAAGCAATCCGCAGCGGCTTGAGATTATTCTTGGCGGGGTATTGGGGAATCTATGAATATAAAGCGAAGAGGAAAGATAAGACTAATGGAAAATATAAGTGACTTGACTAAAAACTGCGTAGGATTGGTTCCTATTCGTACCTAGGTACCTAGGTACAGAAGCGCCTTAATAATTGATAGTGCTTGTAACAGTGGATCGATCACTTTCAGGAGAGGAAACTTTGAAATTAATAAATTCTATTTTAGGATATCATAGGGTACCCCGTACATCAAGTAACCGTATGCGAATCTAACATTCTCCCGCTGCGGTAAGTAGTTAATAGATATAGTAACTCTAACATTCCGTTTTTATAGAATTTCTTGGACCGGTATCGCGTATTCAGTAACGGCTATGGCAGCTACAGTGACCCGGGAAAGATACGCAATGCAGGCTCTGCGTATTTCGCTTTATGATGAAAGGGTACGTTAGTTACAGACCACTTCTGGGTTTCATCAGGCCCATGTTTTGACCACTCTTATATCACAGGACCATTTCTAGGCTGTGGAATCTCCAAACGTTACTGGACATCAATATATAAAGCAACATCTGGTCTGTATAAGAAGATTGACGAAAACAAATATCTGGTTGCTTTAGCAGGAAGTCATTAGTTAACGCAAATACAATCTCAAATGAAACCTACAACGATCGTTGTCATCATCTTAGCATCTAGTGCCACCGCTCATCCCCATGGCCGCCACCGCCACCGCCACCGCCATCACCATCACCATAAGACGCGGGATCTAATTACGGTGTGAGAGACTATCGGCGAGACGGCCACACGCATAACCGATGCCAATCCCACGGAGGTTGATCCTCAGCCATCTTCCACAGCCACCCATCAAACCGACCCCTCACAAATAATGGCTAATAACACTACCAATCTCACAACTAGCATCTACCCTGCGATATCAAGAGCATCGACTATGTTAACGAGTGGTTTCTCCAACAGCAACAGCAGCGATAGGATCCCTTATGGCGAGAGGTTTTCGGGCGAGATCACGTATTACAACGCTGGCCTAGGCGCCTGCGGCTTTTCATGATGACATTTCTTCACACATGAATGTCCACATGGTAGTCTTCGGTTGCAAGGAAGAGTGCAACCTCCTTCAGGCGCCGTTCGCAAAAAGTCGTCTGCCTTCGACACCAATAGGGGTATGCCTAGATTAGGATGGCGTGGGCCTGCGACATGTAAGTATTTGATTATCGTAAGGATAAATATTGCTCATATTGTAGCTCCAGTTCCCTTCCTATATTTCCGTCCCTCTCCAGGATTTCTAACACCTTGGCCCACATACCTACATGTTTGTAGGTATTAGCGTTACCAATGAGATATATCCCATGCTGAGCTCGACTGAGTAAGACGTTAATGCGATTTAGTGTGTTTAGAAACCCGTATTTATTTGCTCTATTGCTTCCAGATACCACCACGACTTTAGCCTGTTCGCCCTGGAAGTTGTCAACAGTCGCTAATCGTATGCTCTTCAGCAGGTTCCTCTTAACAATGGGTGGATTATATGGTTGGTAAACTGTTTGCTCATTTGATTTGTTCGAGTTCAACACTTCAATCTCTTCTAGATCTCTCTCGCCAACAGAGATCTCAAATAACCTTTCCATCTGGCGACGAAGACGGAGCAACTGTGCGAGGTAAGGCGTGATAACGGCGATATCGTCTGGGCCATAGGATCCCTGTCTGACCAGATGTTGGACGAGTGATACTGTCATGTTAACCTCGAAGGTGTTTGTACGTGAGGTTGCTAGTTGAGTCAATTGATCCTCTGGTGATTCATGATGTAGCCAGAACAAACGTTTTTTCGTGCCATGAATTCCCGGATACCGGGAAACCACTCCACCATTATTTAGCGAAGGGTATAAGGTCGATCGGATGAGCTCCGAAATATTTGGGTGCATCTGCCTCTGGGTTTCCAGAGTATCAAGCGGCAGTATCGGGTCGGTATCGTATGATGGGCGGACAAGACGTTCGAACAGCGACACGTCTAGAGAATACTATCTTCCTCTATAACTCGTACTCTGAAGGTCGTAATTGGTTATCTAAGGTCTTAGCTGTTGGTGATCACCGATCAGGATCGCATGCTCGACGGATGGAAGAAGGGCGGTAAGGGTATGTGCCTCAAGGACTTCGCCGGCCTCTTCACATAGCATTACTTTGCACCCTAGTCGTTAGAGTAGATCCAGATTTCTTGCTATACCGGTGGTTGTAATTCCAATAGCATCGGCTCCCTGTAGGCATCGTAGGTCGACATCACGAAACACTTTTTGGAATTTATCCTGGCTGGTTTCGTACAGCGAAGAACTTCAATGAGTTCAAACCGACCCGGCCATCGGTATTGATGGATACCATTGACGATATCCCCTTCGGTCAAGATTTCGTTTGAGTGGGATAAGTACGTATTTGCGAGTTGGACAGCCAAGGACAGATTAGTACATTCGGTAGCCACTAGTGGCCTTAGGCTCAAAGGATGCGCAGTTTCAATAGAATAATTTCAGAATGGTTCTCGTGATATAGAACAGTTCTATGACCTCATAAGTTCCCGTTACGGTACCTACTTATAATGTTTTTAAAATCTTATTAGCGTTATTTTAGATTTACATTTTTTATACTAAGTATTACCGCTTAGAAATATAGTGATTTTTATAAATAGCTCTTAAAAAAGGAATAAGATAAGTTATAATTTTACGATATTTTAAAATTAAAAGTTTTTATTATCTAAATATAACCGATTCGATCTTATATCCATTAATTTTAATACTAAAGTAATAAATGCTTAAAAAAGATTATAAAACGTTATTATAATACCTAATCTTAAAAAATAACGAATCTAAATATATTTAAATAATATCGACGTTATTTAGGAATTACGAATTAACCTAATATTATCTTTTTAATAAACGTATATATAGTTTTACGTTATCGTAAAAACTTATAATATAAAAATAAAAATAATATCCGAAATATTATAACATTTAAGGAAACGAATTAACGGATAAATTAACTAAAATAAAAACGTAATTATTAAAAATAAATAAAAATTATATATTTATAATATATAGGATAAAGGCATTTATTAAAAAGATTATATATAATATACGAAAATAATAATAATTAATAATTAAAAAGAACTTTTCGTTAAAATATAAAAATTAAAGATTAAAATATTATATCCGTTATTCTTTCCTTTTATAAATAATTTATAAAGATATATCGTTTATTTTAACAAAATATATACGCGTAATATAAATTTAAAACTATTAATAAATATTTATAACATATTAACATTAATTTTAAAATAAATTAAAAACTTTATTATATAAAATAAATATAAGATTATTATATTTTCTTTTTTTCCGTTTAATTTATTTAAAAATAAATGAATTTTTCCTAATTATTTTTATAATGATATTAGATTTAAGGGTTAATTAAATTAGGTTTAAATTTTCTAATTAAGAAACGTATAATTTCTATATTATTATTATATGTAAAATCCTAATTTACGAACTTACTTAATAAGGATTTATTTATTCCTAATTACTAACTAATCCTCGGATCTAATATATTTTCTTAGGTTTATAATTATTTATATTAAAAGCTTAAATTTAAATACTATTAATATAAAACTAAGATATTTATATTTAATATATTTTCTTAAGCTTTAATTAGGTCCTTTTAGTTTTTTTCTTTCTTAATTAAATATTAAATATTTATAATATCTAACTAATCTAATAAATTTAGCTATTTCTAAACTAATAATACCTTAATTAATCTATTTACCTTTATTTCTATTAATAACGTATGTTTAATTATAATCGAGTTATTCTCGATTTCCTAACGGAACTAATAATTATAAATGTTTATATACCTTAACTTAATTTTAAATTAAGCAATTTTTGCGATTATTAGTTTAATAATTTACGTATTATTATATTTTACCTTAATTTTTTTATAATCGAATTCGATTCCTAATTCTTTAATTAATCGTTCAATATACATTATTTCTTTTATAATTTATATTAATATTAGTAATTTAATTTTTATAATAAACGTAATAATAATATCTTATTTATTTACTTTCTAATTAATTAATTTATCGAATAAAGTTATAACATAAATTTATAAACTCTTACGATCTATTATATTATCGATAAAAGAAATATCGCTAACTATTATTAAATCGTTTTTATTTCTTATTTATAAAGTATATTATTTTATTTTATATAAATATCGCTTAAGTTCGTAAAAAATCGAGTTAATCGCGAAACTGCAAATAATATATCGAGTTTAATAAATATAATCGCGAATAATATTAAGCCGATTTTACGTTAATATCGATAGATTTTTTATTTTATAACGTAATTTTTTCGTAAAAATAATTCTTACGAAATCATAAATATATTTAGTAATTTATCGAATAAAGTAATTAACCTAATTATTTTCTTAATATATAAGGTTTAAAATAACTAAATTTTCTTTTAAGATCGGTTACGAATAATTTCGATTTTTAGGAATTATTAGATTTCGTTTCTTTTAATTATCTAATATCTTTTTTTTAATTACGAGATTATTTTAGTTATTATTATTTTATTATTCTTTCGATACGTTATAATTATATCATTTATATAAAAAAATACTAATATTCCTTTTTTAATATAATAATATAACTTATATAATATACTTTTAAAGCCTAATTTTAATAAAGTTTTTAAGAATTTTTTTTGCTAAAATAATAACGAGATTTTTAACTTATAAAAGGCTTTATATAATTATAATATTATATCTTTTTTCCGATATTTTAATAATATATATATAAAGATTTTATCTATTATAACGATATATACGAAAGCATTTATTATATTATATTATATTATTTCGAAATTAAAACGAATAATTATTATTAGTAATATTCTAAATGATTTATTAATAAAAGTAACGGTATATATCTCGTTTAATTATAACTTTCTTTATTAGTTTCTTTATATAATAAATTTAACTTTATATTTTAAAAAGCGTTTATATTTATTAAATTTATAAACGTATATTTATATATAATTTAGAATTTAATACCTTTTTACGATTAGGTTTATTTTCTTAATTTCTGACTAAAACTTCATTTAAATATAGCTTTTAAAGTAATTTTTCTTTATTTATTCGAAGAAATATCCTATTAAATAGTTTATAAGCTTTTTATATCGGCGAAACGTTTTTTTAATAAATTTCCGATATAGCTTCTATCTTTTTTGCAATGTTTTTTCTACGTTAATTCGATTTAAGATCTTTAATCTTGCTTTTTATATAAAAAAAGCTTTAGAACTTATTAAAAATGCGGTTTTTTACGGTTTAAGTTTACGAAATCCTAAGTTTTAAAATAGATTTAATATAGGATTTACATTTTCGTTTTAAATTATATAATATAATAGAATAAATAATAAACTTAATAATAATATAAATAATAATTTAAATTTAGCCGTAATATATAAATGTTTTATTTCGATACTAACGTTTAATTTTTCTTTATTTATTACGTTTATTATTTCTAAAATAAATAATATATTATTAATTTCTTTTATCTTTTTAGATTTTTTATTTAAGGTATAATTTTCGGAATTTAATAAGGCGTATTTTTTAATTAAAGCCGTTATTTTTTCCATATTAATAATCCTTAAATCGTTTCGAAAAATATTTAGGTTTCCGTTAAATATTTCGTTTTTATTAAAGATAATATCTCTTATATTAATTACCTTATTTAGATAAGGTATTTATATACGATATATATTCGAAAATTAATAATCGATTAAATATCCGATTTAAGCTTTTAGATTTAACTTATTTAATTTATTTAAATAAAACTTTCGATTTTTTATTATAACGTATACTTTATATTTATACGTTCGTAAATACGTTTAGTTTAGTTTTTTATTTCTTAATATAAGAAATCCCTATTTTCATTCGATTATTTTAAAAAATATATCGAATGGAATTTTTTAGCTATTTTTAACTTTTAGTATACGATTATATAAATAAGTAATAACTTTAAATATTTCTGGTTATAAATACGTTAGTAATTTTATTTCGGTTTATATCGTACGTATTTTTATTTTTATTATATTTTCTAAACGTTCGGTTCCGCTATTTTAAGTTTATATATTTAATATTAAAGGTTTAACTTTAATTCCGCGTATTTTTAGGTTTTTTTCGATAATTAGTTTATTAATGGTTATTTCGTTATTGGTTTCTATTACTTTTATAATAATTTTATATTAACGTTTTAACTATCTTAAATAACTATTTATTATATTAAGGACCGTTTTTATTTTATGATTTTTAAGTGCGTAATTTTAAGCTATTTTTAACGTTCGATACGTAAAAATAAAAAGCGAATTTTTTCCGGTGAATATTTCTTTATAATTATGGAAATTAAAGGCAATTCGTTCCCTTAATATTTAATAGTTTAATCTAAGAATACGTCGAATTTATTGCTTTGTTTTAAATATATCATAGGCTTTACATTCGATTCCTATTAATCCTTAAATGATTATTTTCTAAAATAAGCTTATAAGGTATTCTAAGGCTTAAGGTCTTAGGTATTTTAATTTATAATGTTATATTTAGGCATTTCTAATTAAAGGAATTCGTTTAATTTATATATTATATTTATATTTTCTTATAACGATATTAAACATATTCTTTTCTTTTTATATATTAGTTCGATAAATTATTATATATTATTTATATATATTTTTAATCTTATTTATAAAAGTATTATCTTTTTTTTATATATAAGTTAAATCTATTTTATTATTTTACTAAAACCTTTTACGTTTTAGCTTTTATAACGAAACTAAAGTAATTAATAATAAAAGATAATAAGTTATATTTAATAACGATATTAATATATTCCTAATTAATATATTTATCGTTTCGTACGTTTAAATTAATAAGGTTCGGTTTTTTAATTAAAAATAATTACTAAGTAACGCTCGTTTTTAATTAATTAAACGATATATTTAATTTATTATAATAATAATTAATCCATTGTTTAAAATGATTAAATAAACTAAAAAGTATTCGTTTATTATTAAAATAGAAAATATAACTGGTATTTTTCTTATAAACCGATTATATAATTATTTTTATAACTTTTCGGATTTCTTTTTAGGTTAAAAAATCCTAGATTTCGACTTATTCCTTTTAAATAATTATATTTATACTTAAAACTTCGAGTTTTCTAAAGCTTTCTTAACTTTAAAAGTTAATTAATCTTTTAATTCGAAACTATTATATACTTTTTTTAGAAAAACGTAATAACATTTCGTAAATTAATAACGTTAGTTATATATCGAATAACTATTAGTTAACGCGATATTTTAACCTTTTTTTTATGATTTTCTTTTATTCGCGTTCCTATTCTTTAATTAATTAAAGAAAAAATCGATCGATTTTTTTTTATTAAAGCCTTTTTCATTATAAGTAAATTCGAAAATTCCTTTAAATACCTTTTTTATTTTATATATTATCTTAATTATATAATTACAAAAATCATTTACGAGATTTCTATATTATAAAATATTATTAATAAATTATAATTCTTTAGTTATTTTATAAATAATAATCTAGCTTTTATAGAATCTTTTTATTATATTTAAAAAATCCCTCGCTTATAAGTTTAGATATTATATTTCGAATATTCCATAAAACTTAACTTTAAATATAGTTATTTCCTAAATTTATAACTATTAACTCGCGTTCCTAAAATTCTTAAAAGGTATTATTACTTTCTTATATTTTTTTCTAATATTATTTCTTTTATTTAGTTTAGTTTTATTATATCGAACGTTTAATTCTTAATATCATTCTTATATTAATCTTTTAACGATATAATATATAATTTTATAATGGTTTATTATAATTCGATATATATAATTATTAAGTTCTTTCGCCGTTATAATTTATTTCGTATATAACTTTTCGCGTCGATCGTAATAACTTACGTTTATTTCGTAATTAGCTTTCCCGTTTTTCGTTAAATTTAAAATAAGCTAATCTTCGCTTCTTTTTCTAATCTAAAATAAGTTTAATTTTTCTAATTCCATTATAATAAATTCTATAGATTCGTTCGATCTTATAAAAATAATAACAATATTAACTTTCTTATTATATTTCTTTAAAATTATATTAAGAAACTTTAATTCTTTAAATAATAGAATCTTATCGATTAAATAATTAAAAAGCCCTAATAATTCGGCTTTTAATTTAAGTTCGTTTTTTTAATTATATTAATCTTTTAAATTAATTAAGGTTTTAAAAAGATTACTTTTTCTATTATCTAATTACGTAAATATCTTAAATAAATAATTCTAATATTTCTTTTATATATAAATAACGCTAAAAAGACGGCGATAAAACTCTTAATTATTAGATTTAAAGGTTAATTAAATTAAGTCTAAATTTTCTAATTAAAAAACGTATAATCTCTATATTATTATTATATATAAAATCCTAATTTACGAACTTATTTAATAAAGATCTATTTATTTTTAATTATCGGTTAATCCTCGGATTTAATAAATGATAATATGTTTTCGTTAATTATAAATAACTTAATCCGTTATTTTCTTTATATCGCTTAAAATTAATTAAAATATTAAGGATTTCTATTATTTAATTATTAATAAAAAATTAAATTCTTTTTATATTATTTATTAACTTTTAAAATAAACCTATTTTATTAATAAAGATTTACGAAACTTATATATAATATAAAACATTAATTTCTATCGACGAATTAACGCGATATAATATTATAGTCGTTTTTTTATCGATATTACCTATTATTATAAACTATTTAGCATATTATAATAATTAAAACGGTAAATCTTAAAATAACTATATAAAAACATTTTAATAGATTTTAATATAAATATTATAAACTATATTTTAGTTTTATAATTATAAATATTTATAAACTAATTTTACTTATATAATAATAGGTATAACGCGTTTTAAATAAATACTTTAAAAGAAATGGAATAATAACGTAAAATCTAAATCTAAATCGAATAAATACGTTAGATATAAAAATCGCCGAAACTCGAAGCCTTAACTTTTCTAGGTTTTTATCCGATTATTTCTAATTTCGCGCGTACGGAAATATTAAATTATATATTATATAATAGAAACTATATCGGATTTAAATATACGTTTATATACGTAACGAAAATAAACGTTAAAAAATAATTCGATATATAAAAAATAGGCTCGAAGCTTTTTATTTTTATAAAATTTAGAAAAACCATTATATATAATAAAAGTAAATACATAATAATTAATAATTTCTTAATAAATTATCGAATATTATTAATTTTTTTACCTTTCTTATAAAATATATAGAAATTATTATTATAAAATAAATAAATATTAACGGCAATAATAAAATAACGTTTCGTAAAATAGATTTTCTAAAGTTTTTTAACTTAAACCGCGTTAATTATTATCTTTAAAGAAATAGAATTATTAATTTTTACGTTTTATTTTAATATATAAAAATCGTTCGTATATTTAATCGTTTATACGATTTCTTTTATTATTAAATTATAAAATCAAGTTATAAGGTTTTAAAATAGCTTCTTATAAAATAAGATCTTTAATTAAATATAATCCTAAAAATATTAAAGTTTTAATCGACGTAATATTAAGCTTTTTACTTAATAAAGAAATAATTTACCATTAATCTTTATAATTTTACTTATACCTTTTTTAATTATATTCGAAAATATTATTAAATGGATAAAAATACGATGAAATATATATTATTAAATATTATTATTTTTAAAAAGAATTAATTAATTATTTTCTAAAATTTAATAACGAAAAACTTTTCGTTTTAGAAAAATATATATATTATTTATTTTTTTAAGTTATACGGAAAAAATATCATTAAGTTTATAATTCGTTACCCGATAATATATAATAATAAGGAAATCTTATTATTCTTATATTATATAATTAAAAATAAAATAAAAATTAACGAATAAAAGTTAAGCGATTTTATAATATATAACTTCGCTTATATACTAAATATTCTTTAATTTAAATTTCTTATATAATCATTAATATAATTTTCTAAATCTTTGGTTTTTTTTTTATATTTACTTACGTTTTCTAATATTATCGTTAGTTTTATATCATTTATAATATAAGTTAAAAAAGCTTAAACTAAAGAAAAAAAACTTATTAATCGGAAAGATATTTTTATATAAATAATATTTATTTTTTACGAATATATTCCTTATTTTTAAAATTATATATAAGCGAACTAATTTCCGATTAATTAGTATAATATTTTATCTTAAGTTTATAAAATATTATTTATATTTTTATAATTTTATTTTCGAAAATGGAAATTATATCGTTAAAAATTAAATATATACGTATGTTTTTATTATTATATCGAATAAATCTTATTTAATTCTAAGTTTTTATTTTAATTATATAAAAAATACTTAGCGAAAGTTTTAAAGATCCGATAATAAATAACGAACGTAATAAATAATCCCATTTATTTATTAAATATAAGAAATAATTATATAAACGAAATAATAATGGATTTATTAAGTTAAATTAACTATTTTAATATTTATAATCTTTTTAATTAAGATAATATACTAGGTATTTAAGTTTATTAATTTAGATTAATATATATAAATATCGATTACGAACATAAGAATTAACATAAGTTATAAAGCGAAAAATACTGCCATAAACCATTATAAACGCCATTTTTAATGACCGTAATTACCATGCTTACCTACCTAGGTACGTAAAAGAGGGCTTCCACTGACATTTACGTCTAGCGTGTCCTCCCGTACGCCCAGGCTTGCGACAGCTACCTGCTTAAATAAAATAATGAAATTTATTTAGAGCTATGCTAGGTTGAGATTACCATGACAGCCCTCCCAGGGAGATTACCCCGTCCTACAACTGAAGACAGCTGCCCACCTATTTTACATGGAATGATGTCTTATTGACTTCTATACCAAAATCTCAGAATTACTACAATTCAACAAGAACAGCGCCTACTTGTAAGTAATTGATACATATATACCCGCTACTTACCTAGGCACCTTACACATCTGGAACTGTACTTGTATGTGATCCTTTAAAATGATAGACGAGGTAATCGCCACCTAAGGATAGAGTAATCTCCACCTGAGGATATAGTAAGCTCCATTTAAGGGGGGAGTACTAGTGGTCTCCTCGTAATACCTTTGGGGCGCCATCTACAATGCATCGTGTATAGCTTCGGATGTATTTTCTCGTACGTATAATTCTGTTGGTAGATTCATTCATTCATATCTCTATCGGTTGCGATGTACTCATCGAGAGTGCAGCTAGCTAAGCTCACCATACTTAAATCCTGCTTCTTATCATCATCTTCGGCTTTGCCCTTAGCTAGGCCTATTGCTCTATAGCCTCTGTACTTGCAGCCTCTGCCTCTATTACTCATAAGTAGGCGTTGTTATTGTTGAAATGTAACTCAATCATGGTTTGGCACGGAAGTCAAATGAGACATCATTCCAGGTGAAATAGGTGGGCAGCTGTCTTCAGTTGTAAGACGGGGTAATCTCCCTGGGAGGGCTGTCATGGTAATCTCAACCTAGCACAGCTCTTGATAAATGGTCACCCCTTTTCTCTCTTATTTTAGAATCCTGTTATGAGAAAAGGAGATCATCAGTCAGGGTATCATTCGCCGCGCGTAATATTCTTTTTTTTATTTCCCCTGACTGAATATGGAAGCTGAACGAGACAATATATGACAGCTTATGGAAGGGGTTACCCGATAGATAGGAAGCTAATTTGCTACTACTTGGGTACCTACCTATTGAGGTAATTACCTATAGGTGTGTAGCTGGGTTTGTATCCTACTTATAAGGGGTATGCAAAAATTTTACACAGTATGCTATTAATGTTGATCACTTTACTGCCGGGGGGCTAATGACGGTCTATAGCATTACCTAATAACGAAACCTCGACAGCCCACGCAATCCTCGCAAGCGGATAGAAATGGCAGTAGACGTCGCGCCCCCCAGCTTCAACGTATTCGACGCTCTTGGATTGTCCCCTACCCAGGAATTCAGCCACCGAATCGCGAAGGAACTGACCAATGCATTAGCTTTATATGTACATACCCATGTTGTAAAAGGAGGTTTTGACCGGCTTAATTCTTAGTAGACCCACGGGCCGAAGTTCTTCGCTGTCGAGTACGGGCCGTAGGTGGCTAAGCCAGCCAGCCCAGCTTCCAGCGGTATGCTTCGGCTTCCGAGCCTTCAATTTATAGAATAACCGTCCAATCCTTTCTCGATTAGGCCTGAAGCCCGCCTGTCACATTCCTTAGTAGACGGATTGGCATTAGCGTAGCCAGACTGTCGGGATGGGCTAAAGATGATAGGTGATTTAGCCACCAGTCGCCATCGTATAAGCCTTTGCCAAGCGTCTCCCCTCCTCTCCCTTCGTGTTCCGTCTGCGGTCGGAATCATCGCCTTGAACCACCCCGGCTATCTTTCGCCGTCTATATTTTACATTTTATCGGCAAAGGTGGGTGGTCAAGGTGACCTAGGTGTTAGAAGGGAGACCGACATTTACATCGGCGATTTGCAAGCCGCTTTCCGGACGAAGGGGGAAGGGACGTCTAGGTACCTGAGGACGCGCTTCGTGGCCGCATTATAGCAACTCTTTCCATTGGCTAGGGAGGCAAATATGAATGCTTGATTTATTCTTGTTCTATGAGATCATGTACCCAACTAAGCCGCCTCCCAATATACCGAGGTCGTGGTTGCCGCCATCATTAGAGAGGAAATAGTCGCTAATCGCATCGCCGCTCCAAGGGGATGTGTAAGGAACCATCGCCGCTACTGAACCATGTGGATGAATTTGTGAAATGGCCATCGGGTGACCTGATAGCAGATCCTCGCCATACTGCGGTATGGCTACGTCTCCTTTTACTAGGGCACATCCAGGGAGCGTGGTCCACTGAGATTTTGGTTCCGTGGCATTGGCATTTTCATAAGAAGCCGTTGCCATTTCGACGCAGCGGAGATTCGGCATGAGGGAGCGGGGTTTCCGTGGCTTCCGTGGCTTCCGTGGCTTCTGTGGATTCTGTGTGGTGTCTTTAGACATTGACCTTGCATTCTCCGCGGATCTCTCCTTTCTCTGATTGAAGCCGTTGGCTTGCCTCTCCTTCTTGGTAGCCGTCCTCGCCTTTGTCTTTGAGCCATGCTGATGACGGAGAGCGAGTCTTTCTCTGGCCAGTTTCTTTCCTGAGCAAATGGTTAGCTTCGTTATAGCCCTTACGGAGGTTCAGTGTATTGCATCGCATCGAGGCTATCCGATACTTGGGTACGTACGATGTCTCTTCTGAGCTAGTCGGTTTTGTATTCTTCTGCGTGTTCCGTAATCCGACACTTTGGTCCAATCATCATCTGGATTGCTTGGCGAGCTAGAGGGCAAGTCGTTTTCGAAATCCGAGCCTCGTTTCGAGGTTGGTACGCTACTTTGTTGATTTGGTGTAGACATTGCGAATGGGAAGCATACGACGTTCGTTCGACAAGGCCTTTGTGAGATATAGTATTAAATGGATGTGAGCATTTGATGGAAGGAAAGGAGTGAGCTAGCTACATATCTAAGTTGGTAGGCATGCTTCGTGTATTGTTGTGAATATATATGTACGATATCAGAGGCGTTTAAGGGAGCGTGAGAAACTAAACTAATCACTACCCTCCCTTATTTAGTCAGTTACCCAGCTACCTAGGTAAGGTAACCTAAGTAGTGAACGCTGTCGAATAGACCTTGAAGAAGCGACGCCCTTCCCACGTGAGCCAAGTCCGCTTCCCCGAGCGAAGGGGGCGATAGCCTTATTTTATCATGGAAGGAACAACAAGAGATGAACACCGACGGAAACCAACCCTATGGCCATCCGTAATACATAATACCATATAATAAATAGATTTCCGAGAATACCCAGGTACTTGCCCCACTGCATCATTTATGGCTGTCCATTTTAGTAGTCACACATCAAAAATCAAAAGAACAATCGTAGTTGGTTTCTAGTTCCAGTCCGGTCTTTGTGCGTACCGAAAAGTTGTCAAGGTCCACTCGGCAGGTTCTAGAAAGAGCTCTCTGATTTTTACGCGGTTCAAGCTAACCAGGAGGGGAGTCGGCGTGTGATGGCCTCTCTTCTTTCCGACATTAAATCCCTTCAGACGCAGGAAGATAAATCGGGTCATCTTCTAGTGTTTAGTGACAGATCTGCTAGCTTCCGTGTTATTCTCTGGATGGAGAAAACGGGTTCTGAAAGAATGGTCCGCCTTAGCCCATGCGAATACTAATTCTGTCGCGCTTGAACGGTCGGGTTCTGTGCTAACTTGGGCGGATATTTCCGATTTTTGGCCACGGCTATCCGGATCTGTCGGTCCAAGGCTAGATATCCGACGAACATGCGTAGAGGGGAGTCATACTTATGAAGTTTTCGATATACGCAGTCTTATAAGTGACGAAGTTTCTTATCGGTTATAAGAGGATCCTCCTGTTAACATGTTATACCGCCTTTGGATGTGTATGCCCTATCATGTATAAGAGGTAATAAAATACCGTAATAGGGCCGGGCCATGTTAGCTGTGCTGGGGGATGCTCCCAGTAAAGTACGTACTCACTATGGGGGTAAGCCAAGTTTACGTCCAGCTCTTGGAGGGCCGCTTTATTGTCCCCCGCAAAGTCCAGCTTCTTGGGTCTGTCGAGACCTATTTTTGCATCTTCAAGTGGAAACCAGAGATAACAACCTACCTGCCTAGGTAGGTACCTAGGTAGGTACCCAATATACTGCAGGAAGGCCATGGGCTCCTTTACCAGGTGGCCACGCAGACCGAATAGACGCCCTGGACGGCAGGAAAGAGCTCAATACCTAGAGGAACTAATGAAGGACCCCAAAGCCTTCAAAGAGTTCATCCGTGTCACGGAGTTCTTCAACAAGATTTGCACCTGACAGGGGTGCCTACTACCAACACTATTCTTCGTTAATAACGTAAGGACGTCGAATAAGGCGCTAGGAGGCTGGGTGAGGCTTCTGAAAGCGGTTGCGTCTATTAATTACCTTTTTCTCCCTGGTGGCGAGCACATGCTGGATAGAATTATATGGGGATGTTCCAGTAGCATACAAACGGTTTAAACAAACAGACCCCGTCCCCGACAAACCACAGGGTTCGGACAGGAAAGCTTTCCTTGGAGGATATGGCTGGGTACTGCCCTTAACTAGAGGAAAGGAGGATACAGCGAGAGATAGCTTTTAGTCAAGGGGTCTACGGACTAGAAATGCTAAATAGGTTGCGGTAATGATGTATTATGGTGTAAAAGCAAGTCCTAGCTTAGCACGCCCTATATGCCCTTAGGGAGGCTCGGGATAGCTGCGCGTATATAGCGTTGTAATGAAATAATTGCTACAATTTAAAATGCAAGGTAATACATGTACATACATGTTTTAAAGTAAATGGAACAACCGATATATTGGGAAATGATCATTAACGTAATCATACTACATGTATAACAGAACTTTTATACAATGGAAACTTTCATGTAAGCTTATTCACGTTAATGTAATACTATATATAAGGCTTATGTACCTTAACATCTACCTAATTTTATAAGCTATTACGTTACGCATAATCATACGAAAAAACAAGTAAAATAATCTAAGCAAATATAGAGTATAATATGTACAATATAATTACTGTATATATCAAAATAAAATAAAATAAAATAAAATAAAATAAATAATAATAATAATAATAATAATAATAATAATAATAATAATAATAATAATAATAATAATAATAATAATAATAATAATAATAATAATAATAATAATAGCATGTATAATAAGCTTTAAGCAGTATATGTAACTAATGTACAAGGTAAAATCTTAACGTATACATGTAATACGCATACATCTATTATAACCCTTGAGTATGTCTTACTTCGATGACGACGGTAGCAACACCAATACCAAGCGTAGTTGGACCCGTCGACTCTTTGGACGTTCGAGACGAAGCCCAAAGCCCGAAACTAAAACGATGTCAGAGCAAGAACCACAACGTCCAATGCTATGGGGATGTCCGCCGATTCTTGGTACCCGAGCTGCGCTGCGAGCCTGTTGGCTGTTCGTTCCATGATGGCCACCATCTTATCTTCGCGCTCAGGCCCTCTCAGGTGTAGGTATTCCTTGGCTTCCTGGCGTTCCTTATCGTTGCAAGCGTAGAGATAGTCATTGACATGCGTTGGATGGTGGATTCCAGGGACGATGGTTTCCATAGAATGCGGGTCCCAATAGAATGTGTATCGGCTGTGGGCGTGGCCTTTGGATGAGAATTTCAGGGCAAATCGAAGGGCTGAGAAGGCCATGTATAGCGTAATATGAGTTTTAGTATGGGGATCGTCCTAGAACGTGGTATCTCGGGCGAAGTAGTCTCGAAGATCCTCGTTGCCCAGTAAGTCATAAATCTCCTCTGCGTTCTTATCTAGCACGTCGAGCATATAATACGGTCCTACTTTTGCTATGAACTCCTTAAAGAGCTTGGCAGAGGTCGGGACCTGTAGGTCCAGCACGCGCGGCGAGAGGGTGATATGGATATGGGCATTTGGGACCCGAACCAAGGCCTAGAGGCATTGCCAGATGTTATCCAAGTCGATAGGGTCAACGCAGAAGATGACGTGATCGATATTATTGAGCTGATCGTGGATGGCTTGGATGGAAGACATGTCGTTTCGGTGTTATTGATGGTATAAGGCATCGCATGAAAAGAATGGTATCCTTGGGAAGAAAGTAAATGATATTATGCTATATGACGATTTAATCTTTGGGAATAGTAGAAGAAGATTTATGCTTATAATATTATGCATACTTAGATTACTTAAATAAACGGGCTTTTTTCTTCTTAATATATATGTTCGTACGAAATTTCCTTTCTCGTATTTGCCTTATATTATTACGGATAATATCCCAAAAACTATAGAATTACGAATATAACGAAAACTAATTATTTTAAACTATTTTAAGCCATTTTAGGCTTTTATAAAATAGGGAAATATCGTATTATATACTATTTAAGAATTGTTATTTCTTACGTCGTAATTTCCCTAAAAACTAAGTAAAATATAAGATAATATATTAATTTATTTTTACCTTTTAAAATATAGAAATATCTTATTAACTTATATAATATAACTATTATATCGGAGATTCCGTTTTTAAATAACGTTTACACCTTTTTATAAAGTTAAATATAGATATTTTTATAAAAAATAACTTATCATTAGTTCTTTATACTTATAAGGATAAGAAATAAGGGATAATTTCTATTTCTTATTTATATTATAGCTTAAAAAAGCTTTAAATATTTCGTTTCGAACCATTTAATAAAATAAACGATTCTATAATAAGAAAAAAAGTGATTCTATATTTAAAAGATAATAATATATAATATTTTATTAAAAAACAAAATTACCTTATAATTTACGCCGTATATTTAAAGTAACCTTTCCTGCTTTTATTTTTCTTATTATTTTACCTTTAAAATTCCGAGCTTTTCTTATTTTTTTTATCGTTTTCGTTCGTTTCGCAAAAACTTTTTCATTATAACCATTATAATATATCGAAAGAAAATAATACGTTTCTTTACTTAATTTAAAAAAAAAAATAAACCGTTATTATATCGAGGATATTTATATATATATATATAATATAACTAAAACCGAAAATATAAAACTTATACGTATTAATTTTCCTTTTTTTTAAGCTAAAGTTTATATAATAATTATTAGGATTTTTATTCGAACGATACGTTATATTATAACGGTATTAATCGCTAAATAAAGTTAATTAAAAACGGACTTAAGGTTTTTTAAAAGATTATTTATTTTAGTATAATAAAAGGGAAATTTATTAAAATATTAAAATATATTAAAGAAATAAAGAAAAAAATAAAAAATATAATAAAAGAAATAATCTTTTTTCCTTTTATATTTTAGGTTTTATATATAAATAATTAGTAAAATCGCTTAATTGGTTTTATATTTAATTAATATATTATAATTTATTTTTTCCCGTGATATTTTATATAATATAATCTTTATATATATATAAACGATTAAATTAATGAAAGATTTTTCCTAAATAACATTGTTTAATATTATAATAAACGGAATAATAATAGCGAAATTTATACCAAATATAACTTAATCGTTATATTTAATAAAATATAAAGTTATATTATTATTAATATAATTTAAGGTTTACGATTATACGTAATCATTTTATTATAAAAGATATTAATTAATAGATTTATAATATATATAAATATTAATTATTAAAACTTACGTTATAATATAATAACGGTTCGTATTACGTTTTATTACATTTTATATTTTAGTAACTAAAATAGTTATTATTTCGTCGAACTATTTTAAAACTTATATATTTAAATATATAATTAATTTATTAAAGCTTTCTTAAATAATTAATTGGATTAATAAGCCCGCATTTTTTAACGACGGTTTTTTAAGTTAGTTATTATATAATATAAAAATCTTTTTATTAACGATATTAACGAACCTATTAAATTTAAGGGTCAATTAAATTAGGTTTGAATTTTTTAATTAAAAAACATATAATTTTTATATTATTATTATATATAAAATCCTAATTTATAAGCTTATTTAGTAAAGGTTTATTTATTTTTAATTATTAGTTAATTCTCGGATTTAATATATCCTTTTAAGTTTATAATTATTCGTATTAAAAACTTAAATTTAGATATTATTAATATAAAACTAAGGTATTTATACTTAATATATTTTCTCGAGCTTTAATTAGGTTTTTTTAGTTTTTTTCCTTTTTAATTAAGTGTTAAATATTCATAATATCTAGTTAATTTAATAGGTTTAGCTATTTTTAAATTAGTAATATTTTAGTTAATCCGTTTATTTTTATTTTTATCGATAACGTATATTTAATTATAATCGAACCATTTTTAATTTCTTAATGGAATTAATAATTATAAATATTTATATGTTTTAGTTTAATTTTAAATTAAGTAATTTCTATAGTTACTAATTTAATAGTTTACGTATTATCGCATTTTACCTTAATTTTTTTATAATCGAACTTAATTCTTAGTTTTTTAATTAATCATTTAATATATATTATTTCTTTTATAATTTATACTAATATTAATAATTTAACTTTTATAATAAACGTAATAATAATATCTTATTTATTTGTTTTTTAATCGATTAATTCATTAAATAAAGTTATAATATAAACTTATAAACTTTTACGGTTTATTATATTATCGATAAAAGAAATATCGTTAATTATCATTAAATTATTTTTACTTTTTATTTATAAAGTATATTATTTTATCTTATATAAATATTATATAATTTGATTCGTTACTTTTTAATAAATATCGCTTAAATTCGTAAAAAATCGAATTAATCGTAAAGTTACGAACGATATATCGGGTTTAATAAATATAACCGCGAATAATATCGAATCGATTTTATATTAATATTAATGGATTTTTTATTTTATAACGTGGTTTTTTCGTAGAAATAATTCTTATAAAATTATAAGTATATTTAGCAATTTATTAAATAAAGTAATTAACTTAATTATTTTTTTAATATATAAGGTTTAAAATAGCTAAATCCTTTTCTAAGATTAGTTATAAATTATTTCGATTTTTAAAAACTATTAAATTTCGTTTTTTCTAATTATCTAATATTTTTTCTTTAATTACGAAATTACTTTAGTTACTATTATTTTATTATTTTTTCGATACGTTATAATTATATTATTTATATAAAAAAATACCAATGTTCCTTTTTTAGTATAATAATATAACTTATATAATATACTTTTAAAACCTAACTTTAATAAAATCCTTAAAAATTCTTTTTATTAAAGTAATAACGAGATTTTTAACTTATAAAAGGCTTTATATAATTATAATATTATATTTTTTTTCCGGTATTTTAATAATATACGTATAAAGATTTTATTTATTATAACGATATATACGAAAACATTTATTATATTATATTATATTATTTCAAAGTTAAAATAAGCAATTATTATTAATAATATTCTAAATAATTTATTCGTAAAAATAATAACATATATCTTATTTAATTATAACTTTCTTTATTGGTTTTTTTATATAACGAATTTAGCTTTATATTTTAAAAAACGTTTATATTTATTAAATTTATAAATATATATTTATATATAATCTAGAATTTGGTATCTTTTTACGATTAAGTTTGTTTTTTTAATTTTTAACTAAGATTTTATTTAAGTATAGCTTTTAAGGTAATTTTCTTTTACCTATTCGAAAAGATATCTTATTAAATGGTTTATAAGCTTTTTACGCTAATAAAACGTCTTTTTAATAAATTTCCAATATAATTTCTATCCTTTTTATAATATTCTTTCTACGTTAATTCGATCTAAGATCTTTGGTTTTACCTTTTATATAAAGGAAGCTTTAGAACCTATTAAAAATATAGCTTTTTATAGTTTAAATTTACGAAATCTTAGGTTTTAAAATAAATTTAATACGGGGTTTATATTTTTATCTTAGATTATATAATATAACAAAATAAATAACGGATTTAATAATAATATAAATAATAGCTTAAACTTAATCATAATATATAAATGTTTTATTTCGATATTAACGTTTAGTTTTTTTTATTTATTACGTTTATTATTTCTAAAATAAGTAATATATTATTAATTTCTTTTATCTTTTTAGATTTTTCATTTAAAGTATAGTTTTCGAAATTTAATAAAGCGTATTTTTTAATTAAAGTTATTATTTTTTTTATATTAGTAATTTTTAAATCGTTTCGGAAAATATTTAGGTTTTTATTAAATATCTCGTTTTTATTAAAAATAATATCTTTTATATTAATTACTTTATTTAGGTAAGGTATTTATATACGATATATATTTAAAAATCGATAACCGATTAAATATTCGATCTAAGTTTTTAAATTTAATTTATTTAATTTATTTAAACGAAATTTTCGATTTTTCGTTATAACGTATACCTTATATCTATATATTCGTAAATACGTTTAATTTAGTTTTTTATTTCTTAATATAAGAAATCTTTATTTTCGTTTAATTATTTTAAAAAATACGTCGAATGGAATTTTCTAACCATTTTTAATTTTTAATATACGATTATATAAGTAAATAATAACCTTAAATATCTTTAGTTATAAATACATCGATAATTTTACTTCGATTCGTATTATATACGTTTTCGTTTTTATTATATCTTTTAAACGTTCGATTCCGTTATTTTAAGCTTATATATTTAATATTAAAAGCTCGACTTTAATTCCATATATTTTTAGGCTTTTTTTAATAATTAATTTATTAATGGTTATCTCGTTATCGATTTCTATTATTTTCATAATAATTTTATATTAATATTCTAATTATCTTAGGTAATTATTTATTACATTAAAAACCGTTTCTATCTTACGATTCCTAAATACGTAATCTTAAGTTATTTTTAACGTTCGATACGTAAAAATAAAATATAAGTTTTTTTCGATAAATATTTCTTCGTAATTATAGAAATTAAAGGTAATTCGTTCCTTTAATATCTAATAATTTAGTTTAAAAATACGTTAAATTTATTACTTTATTTTAGATATATTATAAGCTTTATATTCGATTTTTATTAATCTTTATATAATTATTTCTTAAAATAAACTTATAAGATATTTTAAAACTTAAAGTTTTAAATATTTTAATTTATAATATTATATTTAGGTATTTTTAATTAAAGGAATTCGTTTAATTTATATATTATATTTATATTTTCTTATAACGATATTAAATACATTCTTTTTTTTTTATATATTAATTCGATAAATTATTATATATTACTTATATATATCTTTAATTCCATTTACGAAAATATTGTTTTTCTTTCGTATATAAGTTAAGTTTATTTTATTATTTTATTAAAACCTTTTATATTTTAGTTCTTATAATAAAACCAAAATAATTAATAACAAAAGATAATAAATTATATTTAATAACGATATTAACGTATTCCTAATTAATATATTTATTATTTTATACGTTTAAATTAATAAGGTCCGGTTTCCTAATTAAAAATAATTATTAAATAACGTTCGTTTCTAATTAATTAAGCGATATATTTAATTCGTTATAATAATAATTAATCCATTATTTAGAATAATTAAATAAATTAAAAAATATTCGTTTATTATTAAAATAAAAAATATAATTAACATTTTTCTTATAAGTTAATCGTATAATTATTTTTATAACTTTTCGAATTTTTCTTTAAATTAAAAAATTTTAGATTTCGATTTATTTTTTTTAAATAATCGTATTTATACCTAAAATTTCGAATTTTCTAAAGCTTTCTTAACTTTAAAAATCAATTAATCTTTTAATTTAAAACCATTATATACTTTCTTTAAAAAAACGTAATAATATTTCGTAAGTTAATAACGTTAATTATATATCGAGTAATTATTAATTAACGCGATATTTTAACTTTTTCTTTGTAATTTTCTTTTATTTACGTTTTTATTTTTCGATCGATTAAAAAAAAGATCGGTCGATTCTTTTTTATTAAAGCTTTTTTTATTATAAATAAATCTAAAAACTCCTTTAAATACCTTTTTTATCTTATATATTATTTTAATTATATAATTATAAAAGTTATTTATAAGATTTTTATATTATAAAATGCTATTAATAAATTATAATTCCTTAGTTATTTCGTAAATAATAATTTAGCTTTTATAAAATCCTTTTATTATATTTAAGAAATCTTTCGCTTACGAATTTAGATATTATATTTTAAACATTCCGTAAAATTTAACTTTAAATATAGTTATTTCCTAGGTTTATAACTATTAGTTCGCGTTTTTAAGATTTTTAAAAGGTATTATTACTTTCTTATATTTTTTTCTAATATTATTTCTTTCATTTAGTTTGGTTTTATTATATTAAACGCTTAATTTTTAATATTATTTTTATATTAACTTTTTAACGATATAATATATAATTTTATAATGGTTTATTACGGTTCGATATATATAATTATTAAGTTTTTTTATCGCCGTGATTTATTTCGTATATAACTTTTCGCGTTAATCGTAATAATTTACGTTTATTTTATAATTAACTTTTCCGTTTTTTATTAAGTTTAAAATAAGCTAATTTCCGCTTTCTTTTTTAATTTAAAATAAGTTTAATTCTTTTAATTTCATTATAATAGATTTTATAAATTCGTTCGATTTTATAAAAGTAATAACGATATTAACTTTCTTATCGTATTTTTTTAAAGTTATATCGGGAAACTTTGGTTTTTTAAACAATAAAATTTTATCGATTAAATAATTAAAAAACCTTAATAATTCGGCTTTTAACTTAAATTCATTTTCCTAATTATACTAATCTTTTAAATTAGTTAAAGTTTTAAAAAGGTTATTTTTTCCGTTATTTAATTATATAAATATCTTAAATAAATAATTCTAATATTTCTTTTATATATAAATAACGTTAAAAAAATAGCGATAAAACTTTTAATTATTAATTTAAAGGTTAATTAAATTAAGTTTAAATTTTCTAATTAAGAAACGTATAATCTTTATATTATTATTATATATAAAATGTTAATTTACGAATTCATTTAATAAAGGTTTATTTATTTTTAGTTATCGGTTAATTTTCGGATTTAATAAAACCTAACATTTTCCATTTTTTCTTTTATTTTATATTCGTAAATTATATCGAAATTTCAAATAATAAATATAAAAAATATATCGATAATAAACGTTTAATCCGATAATATTTACGCTTTTTTTATAAAGTTTCAAATAAAAATAACATATTTATATAAATCGTAAAAAAAGAAATAAATACTTTTAAATTATAATGAAAACGTTATTTAATAATATTATATACCGATATTATATCTTTTTTATCGCTTTTATAACTTCGTTTTTATCGCGAATATTATTAAAAATCGTTTAACGAATTAACGTTAATAATAATATTAAAATAACAATTATAACGTTTATTTTTTTCGCTTTAAAAATTAAATTAAAGAAAATAATAATAACTTTTATCTTTATTTTATTAATTATAATAATTAAATATAAGATTTAAATAATAGTTTCTTTTAGTTTAAATTCGTAAAATTTAGTTAAAAATAAAACTATCGTTTCGAAACTATATTTATAAATTAAGTAAAATAAATAAAAGCGATAAAATTAAAAATAAATTTCTAAAAACGATTTCATTTTATCGTTAATTATATTTAAAATATACGCGCGAAAAATAACCCGTTAATTCGTTAAATTAATATATTTAAGAAACGTTATATTATTTATAATATATAAATTCGTTCTTTAATAATTAGATTATATTGGATTTTTCGTTAAGATAATATTTTTATATTTTGGGATAATTTTATTTTAAGGAATTAATATACGTAAAAAACGTAAAAAAGGATAAGTTTAGCATTTAAGCCTATATTTTACCTTTAAAATACGGTTTAAAAATAATCTTATAATAAACGAAAAAGTAAAAAAAACGTAAACGAAATTAGAAAATAATTTCTTAATAACGTTATATTTCCATTATTTTTCTTTATAATAATATAGTTATTAAACGGAGTTAAATTAAGTTTAATTAAGGTTTTAAGATTATTTAAAGCTTATTTTAAATTATATTAAGGAAATATAACGTTTTATTATAAGTTTTACCGAAATTTTAGTCTTTTTTTATAATTCGAATATAGAAAAAAAGGTTCTTAATAACGACTAAATAAAATATAATAATAATATAGCTATATCGTCGTTTTTTTCTATTAACTTTCTTTCCGTTAATATTATTAAATCCTTTAAATATCTCGCTAACGATTTATTTTAAAAGAATTAAAAAGTTATTTTTTAAACGATATTTTTATAAATAAACGACTTAAGTTATTTATCCTTAATAAATAAAGGTATTAGTAATTAATTAACTTTAAAAATAATGTTTAAACTATTATATTTATTATTAACGTTAATAATTCGTTAAATTAAAGTAAATTAACCGAGAAAGATTACGAAAATATACGAAAAAAATTGCTAATTTAAGTTAAAATCTCGAATTAACTTAAGGAAAAATATAAACGAATCGATATATTAAACCTTAATAATAAATTCTAAGTTACGAAACTTTTAATATAAAACTTATTTAAATTAGATTTATTTCGATTAAAAAGATTTATTCTCGTAAAAGCCATATTAAAAATAGCTATTATAAAAATAAAAGATTAATATTTCTCGAATAATCGTAGTAAATTTACTAAATATTAAGGAAATAAATATAAATCGCGTATTAATATTAATAATTATAAATATACGAATAAAAATATACGTAAATCGAATATAAATTAATTTATTTTAATTAATTTAAAAAGTTATTATTATAAGATTATATAAAGCGTTTTTACGATTTCTAATGTTTTTTTAACTATTTTTCCTTTTAATTTAAAATATAATTATAGTTTTTTTTTTTTAGATTTTAACCTAACCCGTTAATTTAATAGTTTCGATTAATAATCTTTTCCTTTATTCGATAAACGATTTCTAAATCGCCGATAATAAAATGGTATTTTCTTTTTTAATAATTTTACTATTATTATTACCGATAAAAGTTAAATAGCGAAATATAGTTAAAATAATTTAAAGTAACGTTTTAAATCGTAAATAAAATACGAAAGAAAAGTTATTTAACGAAAGTTTATACGATAACGATTAGTAATTAATATAAGTAATAAATTAATATTTTTATTTATTTTTTTATAATTTATTTTAATAGTTTAGTTACGTTAATATAAATAAATTTACTTTAATAATTACTTAGATATTTAGGTATTAACGAATGTAACTAGCGAGTTTCTAGTTAAATCGAGAAAAGATAAAACGGTAATTCCTAAAAAATGGAAATTTAAAAACCGAAATATATCGCGTTAAAATTAACTTAGCTATTAACGGGTTATATAAAATAAAAAAGAATTTCGATTCGTAAATATACGAAAAATCGAAATAACTAAGATCTTTTTTTATAATATAAATATATATAAATTATTTAATGCGTTAATTACTTATTTATTTATTTATTTAAATAAATATATATATAAATAATAAGCTTTTTCGAATAATTATAATAATTATCGTTATTTATATTATTCTTAATATATATATATAAATATTTCTACTTTAATATTATAATAAATTAACTTATTATTAATGTATAATAAAATATTAATAATTATTTTTTAATTAAAGTTCGTAGTTTTCGTTTTAAATATAACGTTAAAACGGAAATAATTTATTTGCTTTTATAATAAAGTTTATCCAATCTATTTATATAATAACCGACGTATATATGCGAATTACTTTCTATCCTTGTATGTAACTTTTTTTAGCTAATTAAATGTATGACTATGTTAGATGGAATGGATCCTCCAGATTCTCGATTGGACCAATTAGGACAGGCTTTTAGTCGATTGTTGTCACCTCTACCGTCTAGGCCCTTTTCACCCTCCTCTTTAGCTTTTACTTTTCTTCTTTATAAATGGCAGTAGCCTTGGGATCAAACTTTGTCCTGACATTCCGACTCTTATCCGGTTGCGTATGCCGGAGCAAGTGTTAACGCCGATTATCCTTACGGTTAAACGCCTTGCCGCAAACTTTACACGGAAATAGTTCCGGGTGCAGCATATGGTAGCTGTGATATATCTTAGTCGTAACCCTTGCAAACATAAAATAGAAAGGTTGGGTAGGTATATAGACTTATGTCGCTCAAGATGCTCTAATCTCATCCATCCGAGTTGGGCGTATTCTGGCGACTCACACTTGAATGGCTTCTCGGATATAGAAGACGTCTCGCCTGGAATTCCCACCCGGTCGGATTCGGGCACGGACCTGGACTCGGACCTTGACACGGACCTGGTCTCAGACCCGGACTTAGCCGTGAAGATTGAGGAGCCCGACTGGTCGGTGTAAGTCACCTGGACGTCGTGCTCGCCAATGAGAGGGCCTATCGGGTATGCGACAGCGACAGGCTCACGTCCTATCAGCTCATTCCAATAAGCATCGCAATTGGGCGGGAAGTCGTCCGCGAGCCAGCAAAAGAAATCCATCGCAAGGAGGAATAAGAAAGACTTGAATCAAAAGCACTTAGGTGGTCGGGTGATGTCTGTAGTATTGAGAAGTATATGCTTCCTACGTTGAGCCAGACCGTTAGCTAGATGCGAGGCCGAAGGAAGCTGGATGTGGCCCGGTCGGGCGTTATATAGAATACCGACATAGGTCCCTAGGAAGATAGAAATAGAGATTATACCCATGCCGTCGCTTACGAGCGGATAGCTAAAGACAGAAAGGCAACTGCCACCTTTGCGTTATGGTACATGTATCCATGAACAGCGTCCCCGAGAAGTAGAAGACTCGACCTCGTATAGAGCAATCACAGGTTGGTGATATAGAAGTATAACGCGAAGGGGCGTTTCTTTCTGAGACAGAAATAAATATGTTGGCTGCACTCTTGTGACCGGTTCACACTCTCTACCGTGGTACACTGGCGCTCTGCTACATGTACCTGGAGGCTGACTATTGTTCGATACGGGATCCCCCTTTCGTCTTGCTGCCATGAGTAGCGAGGTGCTTAGGTCCCTAGTCATGACTCCCGATTTGTCACTTTCCACAGCCTGTTTGAGAAATATGCAGTAGCGTATCCAAGCTGTCGGCATAGAAAGATTACATACCTGCGGAGACACGGTTCGGGACCTCTTAACAGCTACTGGCGCTTCGAGAGGTAAGACGTGGTGAAAAGTCGCAAGGAAAAGATCACGGAACCGGATATGAGGGCGAGAAGAGTCATTCCTTCACTTCCGATATCGAGCCTCCGGATAAGTGCTAATTATGAAGGGAAAGGAGGATGAAAGGAAAACTGATTTATCTGCTAGGATATGCGGTACCTAACTAAGGTGTCGGATCTGGACATATGTAGTCATGGTACTGTACACTTGCTATAGAATTTTACTAAGATTAGGGATAAAGTGGGTTCCTCAAGTGGTTGTTGGATCTAAGGGTTGTAGGTAGACCCCAACCCCTTGGCGAAGATTGCGGCTCCGAGGGCGTTCCTTATTGGTTTGGTCCTTGCCGGAACCTATTGTCTTGGCTAGGGTGACACCATGATAATAAGCCGACTCATATACCTTCTTTTTGGCTCTTGTACCGTGGCTAATCGTCTCATGATTTAATAACCACCAACCCCAACCTTCTCTGCCACATTGCCACGCCCACGAAGGGCAGGGATTAAAGTCCACAGTATAACATTTCCATGTTAATCACAGGGGTTACATACGACGCCCGAAGGTTTAACCTTACCCGTAAGTGAGTAATAAATTAATTGGTATATAGTATGCACACTTAAGCTAGATACTTACCTAGGTACCCTAAGGTAAGTCGTACGAAGCTTTCGACTGGCTCCCCGAAGGGCTGCGGGTCGAAGCTTTTTTCGGTTCACCAATATATGTCGATGATAGGTAAAATACCAGGTTAATTAGTTCTTCCGCGACATTATAAACTTTCTCAAAGAGGCAAAAGGTCCGCTTATCACATTTCTTCATGTTCGCATTAATGTGAACAGACTGTCGGGACAAGCTAAAACCCCTGTTTACGCAATACCTGGGTGGTTAATTAATCAGCTTTTTCAACGCTTATCTTTTCTTATGTATAATATTATATCTCGAAGACAACTTAGGTAGGGTATTATTGTAACCTTAATAAGTCGCTTAAAAAAGACGTTATGTAAAATAAAAGACCAAAACGTCTTAAAACGGCGATAGCTTTAAGAACCGGGATGTGATCTATATTGCGTCTTAAAAACGAGAGCTCATAAAGGTAATAAGTACTTAAGTACTTACATAATCCAATATTTGACCCAATATTTAACATAATATGTAAATCGGGTAGAATAGTATATGTATTACATGTACAGTTCGAAGGCAACGCAATAAATTTTAATTTGTATTGGAAATATTTAACTTGTCTCGGCCTGGTCATAACCCGCTTTCTTCATTACACCAACGCCGGTGAGAAATACCTAACATGGAAAGAGCAGACATAAATCCCACTATCTTATCATTATAAATACCATTGAACTCCGACCAAGTCATTACGTCGTGCCAGGTCATGACTCCCATAAGACATGTACGATCCTCCATCTCCGGACGAGGACCACAGCCGTTTGGACGACTACTCGGTCACCAAAGCATTACAGACGTAACAGACCCATCAGGTTCGTTCTATTTCACTCCTTTAATTCGTCCATCGGTTAATCAAGAAAGACCTAGTAGACGAGTCCTATATCAAGAGGGAAGTGAGGTCCGACGACGGCCAGTACTTTGACGGTACGACGTACCCGAATATTCCATCTCGCGATATGGGGTTTGCAAATTCCCCAACCTCTTTCTCGAGATCCTCAACATTAGTCGGCTCTCATCATATACCTTCTTCCACTCCGGAAGACGGAGTGGGCTATGTTACCCAGCAGCAGACCAGTTTCTAGGTGTGTTTGAGCGAGCTATGTTCGCCCATTCTGAGACTTAATTCTCAATCAGATAGTCCCAATGGCAGGTATCCGTCAGACTATTTCCTATAGGCACCTACTATCTTTTTATATTCTATTTATATACCTATTTAGATAGGTAACTCTTCTTATATAGAAGGCTGTAATTATTATTGCTAACGTTAACTGCAGGGCCATTCAAACCGAGCGACCCGATCTGGCCACCGAAGAAAACCGCATCATGTTTGATCTATGTTACTGCGCCAACGAGCATAATGATCAGTGCCTCTGGGCACAGAGTATCACTGGTTTGAGCGTGTATGGGATGATGGTGGACAAGCTGATGTCCAACCTAGATCCAGATGAGTTCGTTCTAACCATTTTCGCTCTCCTTTCATACTTTCGCCTTCGGAACCGTAACCAGGCTTTTCATCCGACTCCAAGTTGTGAGAACTTTTTCAAAGATCAGAGTTGGGGGTATTTGTGGAACGCAACGGGAGGGGGAGCCCTTCTCGAACGTGTGGCAATGGAGGTCATGACTCTTCAAAATGCAATCCCATCTGTGGTTCCCGAATTACCTCACATGCTCCCCCTGGGCCTTGTCCCAACCGACCGCGTTATGGAGAACGATCCATCTACAGTTCGTCTTGGGCTGTATTGCGCCACAAGGATGCGAAGGACCTGCTCTCATGGTAGGGCCATCATATGGATTAGTGAAGGCTTTGATTCCGAAACTTGATTCAAAAAGAAGGGCTAGGAAGGTCTTGGAATCCGTCAAACCAGCGATAGGGATAGGAAAGGGAGAGCGCCCTTGCTAGTAGATGGAGCGCCGATTCTCCGAACAAAGGGGGAATGCCTACTCTAGAGCCTTATAATTAGACAATGAAAAATAAGCTACAATTTCTAAGGGATTGGACGGCCTATCTATGTAGCTGATTATTTGACGATAAACAACAGTTCTTTTCCCCTTTCGTAGATACCTACTTAAGTAGGTAGGCCCCCCCCTCTCCCCTCTCCTCCCCACTCCACGATCGCTGGCGATTCGTTCACTAGGCTCGCGTCACCTGGGCATCTCATCAAATGAAACGCTTCATAAAAAAAAATCTCACATTTCTTCGTCATCGTATGTGTACTTTCGGATTGGGTCAAGAAATTGGTTCAGTTCTACGTAGAGATCCTCTTCTTAACGTCCAGTCCCCAGTCGAGCAGGCTGAGGAACAACACCTTAATTCCCATAGATAACCACAATCCCTTCTGCCTACCAGCCTACCAGCCGAAAAAAACCCTGTCCAACGCTAGGGTTGCATGTATTCCATGAACCAGTCCCAAAGTAAACCGAATGAACCGAAGAAGGAAGACGACGAGGTTCTGGATTGCTGCGGGAATAGAGACGAATACCTGCTGAATGGTAATACCTAACCAAAGGAGGAATTTAAATGCCGAGCGCACACCTTTAGCGATTATGAAGTAATAAAAATAAGCGCAGGGTATCAAAACCAACGAGATAAGCCAGGGAAAGCTTCTAATGGTAGTCATAAAGTCTTGTTTTTCGAGAGGCGAAAACATGATGGGTGCTGGCTAATAAGGTTGACAACAAAGTAAAGTGCTTTACAAGATATAACCAGACTACAAATGAGAAAAACCAAACAAGACTATCTGCACCCTTATATACTGGTAGGTTATTCCTAGATCAGGTCCTCGTTTTATAGTATCAATAGTAGGTGGTTATAAAACCGAAGAGGACTAAATCAAGGACGAAGATAAAAGATTATGTTATATAATACTTAAGTATTTAAGGATATATCCTTTTAAAACCCGGTTTTCGACCCAGATATCCCTTCATTTCATTTTGGTCCTCCCTCGATGATCATGCGTGTTGGCTTTCCGATTCCATTCTCTATCCTATGGGTCGTCGTCGTTCTAGGCTTCGTCCAAATTCCACCGGCTAATATAAACACGGTACTGCTAAAAAAGCGATCGCTCATCGGCAGCGCAGGTAGCAGTATCTCGACAACGACCACCTCCCCAGACATCGTTATCGAGATTATAGTTGATGTGTAATTTCAGAATGGGTCGAAGTTCGAAGCCGGTCAGACAACTACCTCTTCTTCTATCCAATCCTCACTACAGGTAACCTACGAGACCACGGGGGCTACGACGTCCTCACTACATCAAACAAACCTCATTAGCCTCTCTCCTATTGCCGCTTCATCTACAGTAACGACTTCGCGAGCCAAGGTAACGTCCGTCTCCACCGACCCGTTTCCACTTTGCAATGCCACAATCGCCCTCGAGCCTACAGGGACCATCTCGGCATCCCGATTTTACCCCTCCGACCCTCCGACATTACCTGTTATGTTTAGTGGCCGAGGTACACCATCTTCGAGTACAAACGTAGCGAATACTTTTCTGGTAATTTGTATGCAGTGGGTAGTTTTCTATCTTTGGTAGGCGGCCGTCGATTGATCATTGTACTACTTTGAAACGAGGTGAACAGGCACCAATAAGGCCCTGGCTGCTCACTTTAGGGACGTGATATGGTTAATACGAGTACCGTATAATAATAGATAACCTAGATGTTCGTTTTGGTTTGTTTCCACATCTTTCCGCACTTCTAAGATCCAGAATCAGCCATCGCCCCCCTCGCTCGGTGGTTACGGCTTTTGATCGATGGCGGAGATAGAAGTTTTCATGTTGAAATAGCAGACGGGTGGAAACTTCTAGAAGAGATGATGTTCGTATCGGATGATTCGACACCGGTTCCCGAGCAAAGGGAGTAAACTTCTAACCTGATTCCTAGCCTGATGTGTCACAAACTGGTTTAGCCATAAAGCAATAGCTTCCCAATGACCAACCGGCCGGTCACTATTCCCCAATCCTGCATTATAGATATCGCCCCGCTATTGGATCGTACATGTGACATGATTCCTGCAGATATGCATACAATCAATAAGGAAGCCAGATTCAACCCTGCATATTTATAGTATGGTAGCATGTAAGCCTGGGGGAGAGTGGGATACAGTATGTACTGTACATACTATAACTCAAGTAACAAATATGGTTAACTGGAACTCTGGAAACTCCGGAAACCCCGAAACCCCTGGAAACTCTGGAGAGCCCTTCGCTTCTTTTACTGTCCTGGTTTTTGGGTTTATTCCCTTCCCTGTCTTCCCGATAGAATTCATCCTTCCCATAAGTCGTAAGAGACCCTCGTCTTCTGGTGTATAGTTCTTCGCATTGGACCGTCTTTTCTATTGTAACAATCAATGCTCTCCCTCAATATGAAGATGGCAAGTGGCCGTATTCTAACCTTTTCTTCAATCTCCTTACGAAGAAATCCTCCCGTTTCGTACGAAACAAACTCATTGTTTTCCGTGTAGTTCACGTATAGGCCAAGCTCAACCCCCTGTAAGTTCCCATACTTATAGACCTTGCTTAATAAACCCTCTAGGTTTCTTCTTAGCATCTTCTTATGCCTCTTGTCGGATGGCTTCTGGATAGCTATGATTATGATGATGCTACGAATGAATAAAGAAAGCGAGACCTTTTTTACGCCAACCTGATAATACTGCGACCGTATAGTTATAATAATCTGGAGCACGAAAGAAGGACCAGTATAGTGTTCATCAAGATTTGAGGGCGAGGTCTTGTTACCTAAGTATCTTATTTACCTTGAACCTATTTTCAGTCCCTATTCTATTCTTACCCTAACATGCCGTATTTTAGGTAACTGGTACTGCGCCTGCTTTCATGATGGCATATAGAGTCAACAAAGTTCCCAACGTGTAGTTCCATATACATTACACTGCCTTCCATGTATTATTAGCAGTGGCTATCCTATCCGAATGCGACCTATGGAGTTGTTATGCGAGATCCAGATCCGGGATACGCTCCTCCATAGCCACGTTGATTGATACCAAACTTGGCCCTGAACAAGAAAAGCACCCAGCCCGGTTCCGAAAGGAAAGTCCAGTTCTAAATGCGACATGCCACTACAGAGAATAGTATAATATACCCATACTATATACCTACCATACTATGCTGGCTGTAATAAGATTAGATAGAGTTTCATTGCAGCACAACTGTAATTCACCTTTGTCCAGATCATCTTAGCTGCATTGCCATAAACCCGATGGTCCAAGAACCATCCTATGAACCAACTTAGCATTAACCCCAATCATACAGAAATCGAACAATACTAAGTTGGAACGGGTTTCATTCTGGGTAATGGCCTGGCGGCGATGCTGTTCCATTTAATTTACCTAGACTACTCTCTTTCCGTGGGGATAAGAGATCAGAGCACCGGGTCCAGCTCCTTAATAACACCACTCTGGAGCCACGATTTCAACACCTGACACATCCCTATAGTCTCCGCGTCTATTGCGTTGCGTAATGGGCCATGCACGTACAATACTTCTTGCTCATGCGCTCGCCTGATCGAAGACAGAGAAGTAAATTCGATCTGTGCGGACTGGAAAGGTTAGTCATAGACCTGACAGATACGTCGGATCTCCGGTGGCTACGGAGCAGGCCAGAACAAAGAGACGATGGCCTTGGTCAGCAGCACTGCGGGCCCTTCGAAGAGCAGGCATTTCGCGACTTGGTCCTTGAAACGAAGATTGCCGTGGCCGAATACCGGCGCCGATTGTCTTGAAGAGCGTACATTCCATAGCCTAGACCAACGATCAGCGAATTGCTCGCCAAGCACGAAAGATACGAAAGGGGGAATACTATACAGCGCGCGCAAGAAAGCGCCAGAACACATTACAGATTATCTAAATAGTGCCAGACGTTTGCTATGACCGACTGGCTTTCCTTTGTAAAATCATTCTCGTTTTTCTGATGTGGCACGCCGTGCTTCCTTTTGCGATTGTGACTGAGCGAACCGAGCGGCTGGTGATCATAAGCAACTGCTCGCTCGAAGTCCACGACCATAGGATTGCCACTGTGCGCATCGTAGAGTATATTCCGTAGCTCGGCGTCCCCGTGCAGAACCCGTAGCGCGTGTATTTCCTTAAATGCGGTAGCGATCTTGTCGGCAATAGCAACTATCTTAACAAACGGCCTCTTGGTTGCCTCAAGGAAGGGCTGTCCGGCCCAACTAAGAAACATAAAGCGTTCAAACACACCGCCGTTATAGTAATATGGCAGTATTAGATTGACTATACCGAGGCACACTGGGACGTGTCTTCCCTGGATAGACTTGAGCCGGTTATACATCTCGCCTTCGTGGCGCAGGCGCGCAAATCGGCCGCGTTCCACGCCTTTAGCAACAAGAGTGTAGCCGTAGGCTGACAAGCGCACCTTGAAGAGCGATCCGATCGCTCCCGACACATAAAGCGGTGCCGCGTCCGCTTCGGGGCCGCGGTCTTGGGCGAGCTGGACACGGACGAGCCGCCGAAATTCTGACGGATCGAGATGCTGCTCTCCATGGTCGGCGGCATTGGGACATTCCTGATCTATCGGGCCCATTTTCGCCAGGCCCGAGAGGCACTTCTGAGTACAATATAGCCGGTTCTCTATACACGTACTCGCTGGTGGGCGCTTCTTGTTATTGTCTGGCGGGTCGTCCTTGCTACGTGGTTGTCTTTGTTTTCGGCCGGCGGCGCTCGTCGGAGCCGATTCGTTTCCTCTAGCACGCGCGGATCGGCCGAGAGAAGGAGATGGGGGCAAGCCGTCTTCCTCGCTGCTGTCGCCTTCCTTCTCGCGCGGTGAGCTGCCCGACGGACGGCAGCCCGATCGTGTCCGAATTGGCGAGCGTACGAAGCCTTTCCACCGCTGAGGCCTGTAGGGTGAGGCGTGGGGTTGCTTACGGACGGATTGGGGGATCTTCTTCAGCACGTCTTCGTATTCCACAGCCCAGGTGTCTAAAGTCGCGATAGCGCGGTCGTACCAGGACTCGGGTGGCGGTGGAGCCTGGAGGGCCCGGAGGACGAAAGCGAACACCTGCGCGACGGCGGTGCGATAGAACCTGTTTTCGTCGTCGTCTAGCACATCCAGGTTGGGCACGGAGACCGAGTAATGGACGACGGAAGGGTCGTCGTCGGAGACATGCAAGAAAACAAATGTCTCTCCCGTACAGACGTAGCCGTACCGGATGCCTTTGGCAATCATGTACGAGAAAAGCTGAGTAATGACGGCGGCGACAAGCGATCTCGAGGCGAATGCGAAGTCCTCGCCGTTTCGGTTGATCACGTCGCGCTCGGGTTGGATCTCAGAATTCAAACCTGTAACGACCTCGTTCCTCGTCAGCTTGTGCGGCGCCTTATACTCGATCGCAAGTGCGGGAACGTTTCGACCATCCGAGGTCCGGTATATGCAGAACTGGTCGGCAGAGCCACCTTTGCCCTTAACAGGCCTCCGAAAGGCGCTGACGATATCTGAGGTCGCGGCTCCAGCACCATCTCCATCGACAGACATGTGCTCAACAGACGCGGAGATGGCATCTCCAGCATCGTTACCCAAGTTCGTGTGGCTCTCGAACGTTACAGATCCCCGGATGCCGAGACGAGCTCGCAGTAGCGAGTTGTTATATGCCTGATCTACCAACTTCTGAACGGCGTTTTCGACGGTCTGAAGCTCGAAATGCCGGAGGTCGGTTTCGCTGCTGATCGGATGGAGCACGGACGCTACGTAGTCGAGCTGATGCGACGACGGAAAGACAGCCTCGGAGGAAAAGGAAGATCTGGTTAAGAGCTTCTTCCACACCTCCTCCTGGCCTGTCGCAAAGTTACTCCACGGAATGATTCGTCGAGGGAAGATTCGACCGACCGGGTTCGTCGTGTCGCCTTGCGTGGTGGAGGAAGGGTCGGTCACTACGTGTATTTGAAGGCTAAGAGAATGGCAGGAGTCGAGATACTGCGGAAGCGCCTGCGGTAGTGACCCCTTTGCGAGTTCTTCGGCCGCTTCTCGTCGGCGTTGCTCTTCTTCTCGTCGGCGTTGCTCTTCTTCTCGTCGGCGTTGCTCTTCTTCTCGTCGGCGTTGCTCTTCTTCGCGTCCCCGCCGCTGTTCTGCTGCATCGTCCTCGGCTTGTTGGCGTCGGTGCTGCTCTTCTTGAAGTAAGCGTCGCAAATTCTCAATCTCGTCCATGGTAGCGGTGGCGCGACGGACCGGGCTTTGCGGACTCAAGCACTGCCCGACGCATGTATCCAAACAAGACAAATGCTTCGTAGAAGTTACGCGTATTTCTCTTAGCGATGTTACACGTTGGGTTATATAAGCTTCTATGGCTAGACCTGCCGGTCATGCGGGGTAAAAAACCATAACCCCACCTGCTGGATTAACTAAGCAGATAGAATAGGGGGGGAGGGTTGTTAGATCCGAGGATTAGCCGGTGGCTGGGAATGAATAGACCTTTATTAAGTGGGCTCGTAAATCAGGATTTTACATATAACAATAATACAGAAATTATACACTTCCTGATTAGAAGATTTAGACCTAATTTAATTAACCTTTAAATCTAATAATTAAGAATTTTATCGTTATTCTTTTGGCGTTATTTATATATAAAAGAAATATTAGAATTATTTATTTAAAATATTTACGTAATTAAATAACGGAAAAAATAACCTTTTTAAAACCTTAATTAATTTAAAAGATTAATATAGTTAAGAAAACAAACTTAAGTTAAAAGCCGAATTATTAAAGTTTCTTAATTATTTAATCGATAAGATTTTATTATTTAAAAAATTAAAGTTTCTTAATATAATTTTAAAAAAATATAATAAAAAAACTAATATCGTTATCGTTTTTATAAGATCGAACGAATTTGTAAAATCCATTATAATGGAATTAGAAAAACTAAATTTATCTTAAATTAAAAAAAAAATAGAGATTAACTTATTTTAAACTTAATAAAAAATAAAAAAACTAATTACGAAATAAATATAAGTTATTACGATTAACGCGAAAAGTTATATACGAAATAAATTATAACGGTAAAAAAACTTAATAATTATATATATTGGATCGTAGTAAATTATTATAAAATTATATATTATATCGTTAGAAAATTAATATAGGAATAATATTAAAAACTAAACGTTCGATATAATAAAGCCAAATTAAATAAAAAATATAATATTAGAAAAAAATATAAAAAAGTAATAATACCTTTTAAGAATTTTAAAAACGTAAGCTAATAATTATAAACTTAAGAAATAACTATATTTAAAGTTAAGTTTTACGAAATATCCGAAATATAATATTTAAATTTATAAACGAAAGATTTTTTAAATATAATAAAAGGACTTTATAAAAATTAAATTATTATTTACGAAATAATTAAAGAATTATAATTTATCGATAATATTTTATAATATAAAAACCTTATAAACAATTTTCGTAATTATATAGTTAAAATAATATATAAAATAAGAAAGGTATTTAAGGGAATTTTCGGATTTATTTATAATAAAAAAGGTTTTAATAAAAATCGACCGATCTTTTCTTTAATTAACCGAAAAATAAAAACGCGAATAAAAGAAAATCACGAGAAAAAAGTTAAAATATCGCGTTAATTAATAATTACTCGATATATAGTTAATGTTATTAATTTACGAAATATTATTACGTTTTTTTAGAAAAGGTATATAATAATTTCAAACTAAGAAATTAATTAATTTTTAAAGTTAAGAAAACTTTAGAAAACTTAAAGTTTTAGGTATAAATACGATTATTTAAAAGGAATAAATCGAAATCTAGGATTTTTTAACTTAAAGAAAAATCCGAAAAGTTATAAAAATAATTATATAATCGGTTTATAAAAGAAATATTAACTGTATTCTTTACTTTAATAATAAATAAATACCTTCTAATTTATTTAATTATTTTAGATAATGGATTAATTATCATTATAATAAATTAGGTATATTACTTAACTAATTAAAAATAAACGTTATTTAATAATTATCTTTAATTAAAAAATTAAACCTTATTAATTTAAACGTATAAAATAATAAATATATTAATTAGGAATACGTTAATATCGTTATTAAATATAGCTTATTATCTTTTATTATTAACTATTTTAATTTCGTTATAAAAGTTAAAATATAAAAGGTTTTAATAAGATAATAAAATAAATCTAACTTATATACGAAAGAAAACAATATTTTCGTAAATAGGATTAAAGATATATATAAACAATATATAATAACTTATCGAGTTAATATATAAAAAAAAATATATATATATTTAATATCGTTATAAAAAAATATAAATATAATATATAAATTAAATAAGTTCCTTTAATTAAAGATACTTAAATATAACATTATAAATTAGGATATTTAGGATTTTAGGCTTTAAAATATCTTATAAGCTTATTTTAAAAAGTAATTATTTAAAGATTAATAGGAATCGAATATAAAGCTTATAATATATCTAAAATAAAATAATAAATTCGACGTATTCTTAAACCAAATTATTAGGTATTAAAGAAACGAATTGTTTTTAATTTTTATAATTATAAAAAAATACTTATCGGAAAAAATTTATATCTTATTTTTACGTATCGAACGTTAAAAATAACTTAAGATTACGTATTTAGGGATTATAAAATAGAAACGATCCTTAATATAATAAATAATTACTTAAAATAGTTAGAACGTTAATATAAGATTATTATAAAAGTAATAAAAATCGATAATAAATTAATTATTAATAAATTAATTATTAGAAAAAGTTTAAAAGTATATAGAATTAAAGTCGAGCTTTTAATATTAAATATATAAGTTTAAAATAGCGGAACCGAACGTTTAAAGGATATAATAAAAACGAAAACGCGTACGATATAAATCGGAACAAAATTATCGACGTATTTATAACCAGAAATATTTAAGGTTATTACTTATTTATATAATCGTATATTAAAAACTAAGAATAATTAGAAGATTTTATTCGATATATTTTTTAAAATAATTAAACGGAAATAAAGATTTTTTATACTAAAAAATAAGAGATTAAATTAGATATATTTACGAATATATAAATATAAAGTATACGTTATAATAAGAAATTAAAAACTTCGTTTAAATAGATTAAATAAGTTAAGTTTAAAAGCTTAGATCGGATATTTAATCGATTATCGATCTTCGAATATATATCGTATATAGATATTTTATTTAAATAAAGTGATTAATATAAGAGATATTATCTTTAATGAAAATAAGATATTTAACGGAAACCTAAACATTTTCCGAAACGATCTAAAGATTATTAATATGGAAAAAATAACAGCTTTAATCGAGAAATACGCCTTATTAAATTCCGAAAACTATATCCTAAATAAAGAATCTAAAAAAATAAAAGAAATCAATGATATATTATTTATTTTAAAAATAGCAAACGTAATAAATAAAGAAGAATTAAACGTTAATATCGAAATAAAATACTTATATATTACGGTTAAGTTTAAGCTATTATTTATATTATTATTAAATCTATTATTTACTTTGTTATATTATATAATTTAAGATAGGAATATAAACCTTATATTAAATTTATTTTAAAACTTAAGATTTCGTAAATTTAAACCGTGGAAGGCCGTATTTTTAATAGGTTTTAAAGCTTCCTTTATATAAAAGGTAAGACTAAAGATCTTAGATCGAGTTAGCGTAGAAAAAATATTACAAAAAGGATAGAAATTATATTAGAAGTTTATTAAAAAGGCATTTCGTCGGTATAAAAAGCTTATAAACCATTTAATGAGATATTTCTTCGAATAAGCAAAGAAAAATTACCTTAGAAATTATATTTAAATAAAGTTTTAGTCGAAGATTAAAAGAATAAACCTAACCGTGAAAAGATATTAAATTTTAAACTATATATAAATATACGTTTATAAATTTAATAAATATAAACGCTTTTTAAAATGTAAAGCTAAATTTATTATACGAGAAAATTAATAAAAAGGATTATAATTAAACGAAATATATATTATTATTTTTACTAATAAATCATTTAGAATATTTTTAATAATAATTATTCGTTTTAATTTCGAAATAATATAATATAATATAATAAATACTTTTATATACGTTATCGTAATAAATAAAATCTTTATATATATACCATTAAAATACCGGAAAAAGGATATAATATTACAATTATATAAAGCCTTTTATAAGTTAAGAATCTTGTTATTATTTTGGTAAAAAAAATTTTTAAAGATTCTATTAAAGTTAAGCTTTAAGAATATATTATACGAGTTATATTATTATATTAAAAAGGGAATATTAATATTTTTTTATATAGATAATATAATTATAATATATCGAAAGAGTAATAAAATAATAATAATTAAAATAATTTCATAGTTAAAAAAAAGATATTAAATAATTAGAAAAAACGAAATCTAATAGTTTTTAGGGATTGAAATTATTCGTAACCGATCTTAAAAAAGGATTTAGCTATTTTAAACTTTATATATTAAAAAGATAATTAGGTTAATTACTTTATCCGATAAATTATTAAATATATTTATAATTTTATAAGAATTACTTCCATAAAAGGACCACGTTATAAAATAAGAAATCTATCGATATTAATGTAAAATCGGCTCGATATTATTCGTAATTATATTTATTAAACCTAATATATCGTTTATAACCTTATAATTAATTCGATTCCTTATAAACTTAAACGATATTTATTAGAAAATAACAAATTAAATTATATAATATCTATATAAAATAAAATAATATACCTTATAAATAAAAAGTAAAAACGATTTAATAATAATTAGCAATATTTCTTTTATTAATAATATAATAAATCGCAAGAATTTATAAACTTATATTATAACTTTATTCGATAGATTAATCGATTAAAAAATAAATAAATAAGATATCGTTATTATATTTATTATAGAAATTAAATTGTTAACATTAGTATAAACTATAAAAGAAATAATATATATTAAACAATTAATTAAGGAATTAGGAATTAAGCTTAATTATAAGAAAATTAGGATAGAATATAATAATATATAGATTATTAAACTAATAATCGCAGAAATTACTTAATTTAAAATTAAATTAAAGCATATAAATATTCATAACTATTAATTTCGTTAAGAAGTTAAAAATAGTTCGATTATAATTAAATATATATTATCGGTAAAAATAAAAGTAAACGGATTAATTAAGGTATTATTAGCTTAGAAATAACTAAACCTATTAAATTAATTAAATATTATAAATATTTAATATTTAATTAGGAAAGAAGAAAATTAAAAAGATCTAATTAAGGTGTAAAAAAATATATTAAGTATAGATACTTTAGCTTTATATTAATAATATCTAGATTTAGGCTTTTAATATAAATAATTATAAACCTAAGAAAATATATTAAATCCGAGGATTAACCGGTAGCTGGGAATAAATAAATTTTTATTAAATAAGCTCGTAAATTAGGATTTTATATATAATAATAATATAGAGATTACACGTTTTCTAATTAAAAAATTTAAACCTAATTTAATTAACCCTTAAATCTAATAAGGGTCGGGGTTACGATTCCTTTTTAAATGTGATAAATTCGATCGTAAATTAGTTAATATATAATTATGTTAGATTTAAGGGTTAATTGAATTAGGTTTAAATCTTCTGATTAAGAAACGTGTAATTTTTATATTATTATTATATATAAAATCCTGATTTATAAGCTTACTTAGTGAGGGTTTATTTATTCCTAGTTACTAACTAATTTTCGGATTTAATATATTCTTTTAGGTTTGCAATTATTCGCATTAAAAGCCTAAATTTAGATATTATTAATATAAAGCTAAGGTATCTATATTTAATATATTTTTTCGAACTTTAATTAGGTTTTTTTAGTTTTTTTTTTTCTTAATTAAATATTAAATATTTATAATATTTAATTAATTTAATAAATTTAGCTATTTTTAAATTAATAATACCTTAATTAATCCGTTTATTTTTATTTCTATTAATAATATATATTTAATTATAATCGAATTATTTTTAACTTTTTAATGGAATTAATAATTATAAATATTTATATATTTTAGTTTAATTTTAAGTTAAATAATTTCTATAATTATTAATTTAATAGTTTACGTATTATTATATTTTACCTTAATTTTTTTATAATTAAGTTCGATTCTTAGTTTTTTAATTAATCGTTTAATATATATTATTTTTTTTATAACTTATATTAATATTAATAATTTAGTTTTTATAATAAACGTAATAATAATATTTTATTTATTTACTTTTTAACCGATTAATTTATCGAATAAAATTATAATATAAACTTATAAATTTTTATAGTTTATTATATTATTAATAAAAGAGATATCGTTAATTATTATTAAATTATTTCTATTTTTTATTAATAAAATATGTTATTTTATTTTATATAAATATTATATAATTTAGTTCGTTATTTTTTAATAAATATCGCTTAGGTTTATAAAGAATCGAATTAATCGTAAAATTATAAATAATATATTAAGTTTAGTAAATATAATCGCGAATAATATCGAGCCGATTTTACGTTAATATCGATGGATTTTTTATTTTATAACGTAGTTTTTTCGTAAAAATAATTCTTATAAAGTTATAAATATATTTAGTAATTTATTAAATAAAGTGATTAACCTAATTATTCTTTTAATATATAAGGTTTAAAATAATTAAATTTTTTTCTAAGATTAATTACGAATAATTTCGATTCCTAAAAATCATTAAATTTCGTTTCCTTTAATTATCTAATATTTTTTCTTTAATTATAAAATTATTTTAATTACTATTATTTTATTATTCTTTTAATACGTTATAATTATATTATTTATATAAAAAAATATTAATATTCCCTTTTTAATATAATAATATAACTCGTATAATATATTCTTAAAGCTTAACTTTAATAGAATCTTTAAAAATTTTTTTTACCAAAATAATAATAAGATTCTTAACTTATAAAAGGCTTTATATAATTGTAATATTATATCCTTTTTCCGGTATTTTAATGGTATATATATAAAGATTTTATTTATTACGATAACGTATATAAAAGTATTTATTATATTATATTATATTATTTCGAAATTAAAACGAATAATTATTACTAATAATATTCTAAATGATTTATTAGTAAAAATAATAATATATATCTTATTTAATTATAACTTTCTTTATTAATTTTTTCGTATAACGAATTTAGCTTTATATTTTAAAAAGCGTTTATATTTATTAAATTTATAAATATATATTTATATATAATTTAGAATTTAATACCTTTTTATAGTTAGGTTTATTCTTTTAATTTTCGATTAAAACTTTATTTAAACATAGTTTTTAAGGTAATCTTTCTTTATTTATTCGAAAAAATACCCTATTAAATAATTTATAAGCTTTTTACGTTAACGAAATGCCTTTTCGATAAATTTCTAATATAACCTTTATCTTTTTTGTAATGTTTTTTCTATATTAGCTCGGTTTAAGATTTTTAGTTTTGCTTTTTATATAAGGAAAGTTTTAGAACTTATTAGGAATATAACTTTTTACGATTTAAGTTTACGAAATCCTAGGTTTTAAAATAAATTTAATACGGGGTTTATATTTTTATCTTAAATTATATAACATAATAAAGTAAATAATAAACTTAATAATAATATAAATAATAGCTTAAACTTAATTATAATATATAAGTATTTTATTTTAATGTTAACGTTTAATTCTTTTTTATTTATTACGTTTATTATTCCTAAAATAGATAATATATTATTAATTTTTTTTATCTTTTTAGATTTTTTATTTAAGGTATAATTTTTGGAATTTAATAAAGTATATTTCTTAATTAAGGCTATTATTTCTTTTATATTAACAATCCTTAAATCGTTTTAGAAAATATTTAAGTTTCTATTAAATATTTCGTTTTTATTAAAGATAATATCTTTTATATTAATTATTTTATTTAGGTAAGGTATTTATATATAATATATATTCGAAAATTAATAACTAATTAAATATTCGATTTAAGCTTTTAAACTTAACTTATTTAATCTATTTAAATAAAGTTTTCGATCTTTCGTTATAACGTATACTTTATATTTATACGTTTATAAATATATTTGGTTTAGTTTTTTATTTTTTAATATAAAACATTCTTATTTCCATTCGATTATTTCAAAAAATATATCGAATAGAATTTTCTAGCTATTTGTAGCTCTTAATATATAATTATATAAATAAATAATAACCTTAAATATCTTTGGTTATAAATACGTTAGTAATTTTGTTCCGGTTTATATCGTATACGTTTTTATTTTTATTATATCTTTTAAACATTCGGCTTCGCTATTTTAGGCTTATATATTTAATATTAAAAACTTAACTTTAATTCTATATACTTTTAGGCTTTTTCTAATAATTAGTTTATTAATAGTTATTTTATTATCGGTTTTTATTACTTTTATAATAATTTTATATTAACGTTTTAACTATTTTAAGTAATTATTTACTATATTAAAAATCGTTTTTATTTTATAATCCCTAAATATATAATCCTAAGTTACTTTTAACGTTTAATACGTAAAAATAAGATACGAGTTTTTTCCGATAAATACTTTTTTATAGTTATAAAAGTTAAAGATAATTTATTTCTTTAATATTTAATAATTTAGTTTAGGAATATATCGAATTTATTATTTTATTTTAGATATATTATAAGCTTTATATTCGATTTCTATTAGTTTTTAAATAATTATTTCCTAAAATAAGCTTATAAGGTATTTTAAAGCCTAA